>NIUQ01000698.1:0-42120 GCA_002796945.1 Plectus sambesii
GCTGGTGGGAGGGCTGCATAGCAGATAATACTGCTGCCAGCAAAGAAATACACCAAGATGGCAATTGGTGTAGATATGAAAAGAGAAAACATACCAGCAGAAATAGGTGGGAAATTCAAGTTCCACCCAGAAATAGAAGATCTCAGCTACATCAACAGTAATAGCTACATTCAAGAGTGTCTGGGAAGACATGAAAATTCAACAAAATTGGTTTAGAATAATAACAGTCTCATTCAAGATGCTTCACTTAACGACAGTAACCCAGCAAAGCTGGAGGGGTACTACTACCACTATTCCAGCTTGGGCGCTGCTAAGAGGAGTGCGAGATAGACATCAGTCTGCACTAACAACAGCTATTATTGTGTTCTTGCGTAGCGAATGCAATGATGTCGTTCGATATTAATCCACCAGTATTGTAGGGATATCGCTTTCGCGCATAGCTTTCCTTGTCTGGGGAGTGTCGCGAAATCGCGATTGATTCGTCATTAAGGATAGATTAGCTGAGCATAGGCAATACCGCTTTCATCGTCTGACGTCGTCAGACGACACATCAAAAGCTAACGATTGATTGCGATCAGACGCAATGACTTTTAGAGCAGGCAAAAACCAATACCAACCTCCTTGAGGCGAGCTATCGTTTCGCCCGAAGGAGCACTTGCTTGTAATAGCTTTGGGGGAGACAGTCGGCTCACCCTAGCTGTCTCACTCTCACTATGAACCACCGTATTATGTAGTTGTTTCCTCAATAACTGTACCGGATAGAATAAACCATGAAACAGAGGAGACAACTAACAACAGAAGAACATTTTTCACGACACAATGGTTCATTAGTATTTTTAACGACATATTTCTCACTTGGTTAAGTGAACATGGTACTCTCATTCACAAGAGTGGCAATAGAACCTGAAGGTGCTGGTACCTGAACGAGCGCTACATTTTGCTGCAGTGCGACTGACTACTTAAGTAAAGTACACTTTCTTTAAGCTAAGCAGCTTTCTAAGCTCTTTAGATATTTCCCGGTTAAAGCGAACATACACCATCCCATTGATTGTCGAGTTAAGAACGACACCAGCTGCGGAAAGGACTAACCACTTTGGCTCGTTTTCTGGTAAAATTTAGGGTAGAATATGAACAACAGCCAGGTCAGTCCGATAGCAACAGGAGCCGTACTTTTCACTATTTTACAACTTTTTTGCTTTTTGCTACGCTCGACTGTGACAAAGACGCTGCATGGGGATACGTTTGATGCAAGCCGATGGCTAAACAGTAACGGGAATAGACGAGTATCACAATGGTGTAGGTGACCCTTTCAGCGCAGAGAAAATGCATACGTTTTCAGACTTTTAACGTAAGACCCACGATCTAGTGATTCGATTATGCTTTATTCGAATCATCAACTGAAGAACATTGAATACGGTTTAACAAGCTGTAAATTTCATAACGCTGAAGTGAAAGAATTAATGACTTATACTTGGACACTGTAATACAAACGTCTTTAACATTTCTATAAATTTGCTTTCATGTTTGACGCCTTACGGAAGGAAATTTCAATCTACTGGATTAGTATGCAAAGAACAGTGAGTTTGTTTTTTGCATTAGTCCTTCTGGAACAGGTCTGCGCCCACGCAGCGCCCACCACTTCCTCTACAATGGGGGCATCAGCGGTTGTCGCCGCTGGTTCAAACATAAATGGCGTCATGTTACATCGAGCAGAGGCGTAATGCACGCGAGCCCCACACGATATATCCATTTGCTTTCCCTTTAACTGTATTGATCACCATCGAAACCTGTTTCGCCATTTGAACATATTTCACAATAAATTGTGCGTTCAACATTGCCAGGCTGCAGTGGGCGCCCGGCTGTTTCTGTTTGTTCTGACAACAACTATTTATTTCCGTACCACCCGTTTTGCAGCTTCGTCAAAGTCTTTTGTACCAGATGTCGCTCTTTTGCAAATTCCTTTTGATTTTATCGGCTATTCTACAAGTTTCAATAGGTCTTGACGAACTCCCTGTGGATAATACTTATAAACTAAGTCCCAGCGAAAAACTCTCAATTCGCAAGGCGAAAGTTGGTAAGCAAAGAAACTTTTGCTGATATCAGCTGCTTTGGTGCCGATGATAAATCAAAAAAGCGCTTTCATTATGCAGTAAACGAAAAATAAGTATTTTATTCCTGATACCAGCCCTAGAGGGTGAAAAATATTGGCGAGAAATTTGAATGGGTACACGAAACGTAGTTGTGCAGTTTTTTGGGTTTTGTGGAATATAAAACAGAATTTCGACCGTTTGAAACATGGCTATTCTGATTCCATTTTAGCTAGCTCTTTGCAATGTAGTCGATTAATCTGACTGTTTATGTTATGCAGAGCCACTCTCTGGAGCTATATGCCTGATATTCAGAAATGCTACCCCAATTTAAACTATTCAGGCCAGGTAAGAATTCTGTGGGTTATTGGGGAGCGGGCATTGAGTATAATGTCAATTTTCTTTTATATCCTTAAATCCCTGGCGGACACCGTTGCATACAATAATACTACAGTTCTTTTTTCAAGTATTCAAATTAGACTTTTCGCTTCTATCCCTAGTCTGGGTCTGTGTTCATCAAACTGTTGAGCGCTGAAAATCGGGAAATTCAGTGTCAGTTTGTATATGAAGATTTGATGACGAAAACGCAAATAATTGAGATCCAGTTTCTGAATGCTCAAGTCTCAATGGCTTTCAGAAAATAAGCCGCAGTACCTATGAGAACGCTGCTTCATGTAACAAGAGTTTTTTCAGACGAGGACTTCTTGCGGGCTGATAGCGATAAAGATGGCAAGCTGAGCCAGGATGAATTTCCAAGTCGCGATAACGTAACTTTCGACAAAATGAAAACATTCTTTGGAAAAGAAGTAGACAAGAATGGTAAGTGAGATGTTGGGCGGAGTCAGTAAAATACTAAGAATTATAGCCAATTTCTTTTGAATGGAGTCGAAATTCGGAACGGAGATTAAATTGGGTTTTCAGCCTGTAAAAAAAACTTGAGAGAACGTTTTTATGGAAGGAGCAGCAGTTATTAGAAATTCTGAAAAATTCTCTAAAATAGATAAAAAAACATATTAAGGATTCTGACGGATTTTTTGACAGAAATTTTGGCTGTATATTTAGCAGTTGATCTACGAGATGTTGCCTGTTTCGAATCGTCTCTGTTGCATTCTCAGTGTGGGTAAAATTTCGGCAAAGCAAAGGCATTTGTTCAGCGGGCATTTTCTCACTGTTTTGACTGTTATTTTCAGGCGATGGCTTTGTTACTCTCGAGGAGATCAACAACGCCAAAAAGGAAGAAGAAAACCGACAACTTAAAGAGCAATGGAATTCTACCCTACAGGTTTCCACTTTGAGATAACAAACGGATGTTAATATTACGGGCATAAACAAAAAACTCATCTCTCTTAACTGCAGTGTACTCTCCCTAAAAATGAACTTGGTTCTTTTAACCTTGTAACATTTTCGAACACTTTAAATGCCTCACATATATTAAACTGTAAAGATAATTTTAGCACAATTTAAATGCGGATTTTAACTGAGTTATGACAGAATTTATTTACAGCTTAATATTTTTAACAAATGTCACTGTGCTCTTCAGATAGTAAGCAAATTCAGGTGCGGGTTACCAAAGAGCGTCTTTTCTAGACACACGATGAGAATAAGGATGACGCTCTGCAAATGAATGAACTGGAACATACCGAAGCACTTCGAGCTTTCGGAATCGGCGCCAACAGCACCGAGATTATGGAACGATTCGATGCCAATCATAATGGACAGATTGATTTTAACGGTAGCAAATTTGCGATTTTCCTCAGAGAATTTAACGAATTACGATTTCCCTATAGTCAGGTTTTCTCTAAAGTACCCCCCGCGGCGATTATTAAGGAATATTTTTATTGGCATTTTCATTTTAACTGTAAACCCATGGGACCCTGAAACTTTTGGCTAAATATTGGAAAAATGTTTCAAGCAAAAAAAACTGTTTAATTGCATCGTATCAGGGTTGAATAGAATTTAATGAATTCTAATTGCTCGTTTAAAATTTTATTTCCATGTTTTCAATCATTCGTTTATCCTGTCAATTGGTAAATTATACAGAATTTCAGATAAAATTATACGAAAATTGATTGATTCATAGCCCATTTGTGCTCTAACTTTCGTTGCGTGTTATTGCGTGTTACTGGTTCCAGTTTGCAAAGCATTTGACGACATGTTACTGCCATGCATACAAGAAAGAATGCAACTTTTCAGAAGTTGGACTGCGCGAATGGAGTAAGACGACGTTCTATGAAGGAAACGCTACCGACGAAGAGAAAAAGTTTACCCTTTACGACAAAAACAAGGATGGAAAATTAACTTTCCAAGAGTTCAACGTTCTGAAATACCAAAACTTTTACGGTTCCGACGAGCAAGCTTTCCGCGACCATGACGCAAACAGTATGCATTTTTTACGCACGAATGCGATGAAAATCAAACTATTCACTCACGACAAACATTAATAACACTATTTTTAGCTGATGGATTTGTAACCCGCAAAGAATACGAAGCGAGACAGAAAATTGAAGACACTAATGTCGCCGAGAACAACATATATGTAAACTTTCATTTATCCTTTTATGTTTTAAAATATAACAGTAGATTCGAAAGGTAAAAGTAGTGAACTGAACACGATTTAGGTCCAAAGGTTTGCAATTATGGAGCCGACACTAAAGGATTTCCCTTACTTTGATATGAAGCAGAATTTTCTTGTCGTGAAAACGGATAAATTCTCACTAGAATGCGCTTTTCTAACCTCAAAAGTTTATTACAGAAACATTATCCATTGCCCTCTATTTTCCCTTGGACAGTCAATACAAGCGAAACAGCGCATCCCCCGTAGAGGAATGAACATCCTTGGAATGAAATATTTCGTAATATGCATGAACATAATGACGTGTTTTCTCATGTAATATGATTCATGATCTACATTTCAGGTATATGACATCAATAGGGATCAAAAACTGGAAAAAAACGAAACGTCAGCTCTCTTGTTGGCGTATCGTTCGCCAGAATATCTGACATTTAATTTCACAAAGTTTGATATTGATCACAATGATGGGCTGAACGCCACAGGTATTCCTGCATCATTTTTACACATATTTAAGATTACACAAATCTGACGTTTCAGAGTTGGTATCGTTGACGGAAAATGTTAAAATGAACAACTTGAAATACGGCGGCGGAGATCAACCAACTATCTCTCCTGCACTACAGCTGCAAGTGTAATGAAAGAATAATCAACTGTTATGTAGCTATGTAAGGCGTTCAGTTTACTCAAAATTTCTTCGTCGGGAAGAAAGTACGCAAACGAATACCGTAACACTCAGGTTGACTGATGATATATCACTGCAGTATTTATCAAGAAAGCAAATCAATTGGGGAGAGTAAGTATAGTCTCCTGTTGTATCAGGCTTGAACTTTTTGCTGTTAGACAAAAATATCATTGTCATCTTTCCGACGAAGTAATTATTGTCCTGCGCATAAGTAATACAGAAAAGGCGGCGCAGACGTGCACAAACCGTTAATCCTGTCAACGAACAAATGATAACTGGTCGATCGTTAACGTGTAACAGCTAAACGACATGGACGTGTATGTCCGGCAACGGTGGAATGCACTGCGAATAATTTTTTGCACATATCGGAATATTTGTTAGTGCAGAAGGCGGTATAAAATGCCGCATATCGACATACCCGTTGAAACGCGCGTGAACGGTTCATCGATGAGCGCGCATTGTGAGGGTCAGCCCCCCATCTTTTATTGGCGAACAGGAAACGCGTCAGTGGTGCCGTCTTCCCCGTCTTTTCCGCAGTTCTTACAGGCGGAACTATGCGAGTGTACACTTTTCGAGCATGTTATTGGCGCTGCACTCGTGCTCTGGTCGGATCTGTTGTTTGCTAATGTTGCCTCTTATTAAATTGAATAAAAATAAACATTATTAAAAAATAAAGCAAGAATAATGAAGAAATAGTGCCTAATATTAGGGATATGGCATTTAGGTTAGCAAATATGTAGAATGTGTGTGACACAGATAGAGGTTCATCAGATGCTTCAAGTCTCATATGGTTCGCTTGAGACTTGGGAAATCAGTCTGGCTGACCTTAAAGTTGAGAAAACCCAAGAATTCACTCAGTAGTTGCACTAATGTCTCACCCCATTGCTCTCTTTTGGATACTATTCGAGTCTCAAAGTCCATAATAAGCAAATATCATCAAAAAATATGTAAGGAAAGCAGAAAATACTGCTTTGTAATTTGATTTCAATCCAATATTATTCAGTTAAGGACCTCGGCAGAAACGGCTGAGAGAATTACATTCCATTTGGGCAAGGGAGACACAGAAAAAGTGGTGAATGATAAGTGACAGAGCGAAGGCATTTTTTGTTTTACATTCTAGCGTATATCTCGCACTTTGTTATCTTTCTTAGTCGAAAAACTAAAGCCAAAGATAAATATATGTACCAGTGACAAATCAGGGAGGTTGGAAGATTAGTGCCTTCTAAAAGAAAGTTCCTCATGAAATTACTTAATTTCAAAATATTTATAATATATAAGTGTTAGATCTCTTGAAGAAAGAAGGCAATAAATTGCAATATACGGTAAAGTATCGTAGCTGATATCATTCAGGGAAAATTTTTGAATAATTCTGAGAAAGTTGACTGCATTTTGAAAAACAGCGAACCAACAAGGCAGTATTTGAAAAGAATTAGATTGTCAATACGCTTCAGAAAGTGTATGACACTTGACCAAAGCGAACTATTCAGCAGTATATGACAGGCAAGCAGAAATAGTTCGTTCAATGTTGCTCTCATGGCGCTTATGTTAACCAGAGCGGAGACTCTGCGAAAGGGAAATGAACTCAAAGTGAATAATAGTCCACAAATAGCAGCAACTTGCAGAAAAAAAACTCGCTGCGCAGTCGCCTCAAAGTATACGCATGACTAGTTTCGGCATTCAAGCGTAGTGTTCTCCGTTGATGCTCATCTAGAAATCGCACGTCACATTACCTACGCTGTGTTACGCCACTTTCGTTGAGCGCATCAAAGGATTGTTCGACAAAATGTCGTCATAACTGGTTTTCGCCCATTCGCTCTCGTTCAGGTTTCTCCAGTTTAAAAACCTGCCATCGACTTTTATTCGAAAGCAAGAGAGATTATAAAACGTTCGGTTCAGGGACAACGCTTACAGGTGACAACAGTGTTTGCGTCGCAATCGACTTAAGATGCTACGATTGGCTTCTGCTGTCTTTGTATCGCTGGCGATATGTCGCCTTCACGCTGCGAGCATCTCCCGTCTGCCGTTGCCCGAAGTTGTGCCAAGTAAGGCTACCTTGACGTTTCTCAGTGTTTGCAAGATATTCTTTTAGAAAGTGTTTGTGTAGGCTGATTAATGAAACGAATTCACAGGATTTTTTTTCTTTTTTTTCGGATAGCGATAATACTATGATAATGGGTCGCAGATAATGAATAATTAGGACAGTATGAAAAGTAAAATAGTGTAACAAAGCCAGTTTCAAAAAAAAGTCAACGATTTAGTTGCGGGATATTTCACAAAGACTTATATGAAAATTTCACCATTACTCTAGGACTAGTGATCATTTGCTTAAGAATGAAAAATTGATAAGCATTTTCTTCTTTCTTGAACTCTTAGACGATACCACTCACTCTATATCAATAAGCGCTTCTCCTTTTGACCAACAACTTCCTTAATCCTCCCTTTAAACTCTGTTTCCTGTGCATACATTCTCTGTCAAATTATTTATTGTCACTTGTCCAAGGCTAACTTCATTTCAGTGGACGACTTCCTTCGCGCTGACGCCAATAAGGACAAAAAACTCAATTTGGACGAGTTCCTGCGCAAAGATCCATCTTACGTTTGGGTGATGGAAGACAATTTCGCGAGATACGACGCAGACCGTGTGTCAATCAATTCACTTTCTCGTGGCTACAATCAAACATGACCGTGTTTTTAGGTGACGGATTTGTAACCAAAGCGGAGTATGATGTCATCGCCAACGCCGAAAAGGAGGCAGAGGAACAGATGGAGCAAGAAAATTGGCGAGTAATCCTCGAGGTTTGTTTTCAAAGAATATCGCAGAAAAGAATAAAACATACCCATAAAAGTGCAAAAGCCGTTTTTTATTATGGAAAGTGAACGCTTATTAAAATAGAACTATTCATAGAAATAAGTTACAATGGTCTTTATGAATGTTGAATTGGCACATGCAAAATATTACCTCTGAACAGCACATTCGTTAACAGAGTTCTTTCTTATCAAAGATCTATTCATATTTTAGGATTTCGACAAAAATGGCGATGGTTTCTTGCAATTCGACGAAATGACTCAGTACTTGACGACCGCAGATACGACTGTAGGCAAGGAAAAGTATCAAGAAGTTTTCAGCCGATTCGATACCCACAAAGACATGAAACTCGATATGAAAGGTAACTTTTCCTTCGTCAATAATCTGGCGAAAGTGAAAAAATCAGAAACATTCGCATCAAGCGCATTTTCTAATGTTTTACGGCTAGTCCTAAACAGCTTGCGGTAGTCTACTGCCATCGTAACGATTTGAAATAACGTCCATAGGTAAATGTTGCTATGATGCGAAAATGACCAAAGTTATTTCAGTGGTTCTTCATATGCAATTTTTTGAGAGATGAGAGATTCTAACGCACGTTCTTCAGCGAAGCTTAATTCGTGTCGAAATACACTGTTGTTGTAGCATAATACAAAATTTTCAGTTGGCACAGAGGCGTGACAAGCACGTTTGCCAAACTTTTGTATTTTTAATTTTAGAATTCGACGACTACTTGGTCAATATTGCGCCCTTCCTTTTCGACCAAACCCGTAAGGCGGAACAAGCGGCAGTTAATAACGAGCCAACGTCGGATCAAGAATTTAAGACTGCAGATGCCAACAAGGATAACAAGTTGAACTTTGAAGAGTTTTTGCACAAAGACCCATATCATCTGAAGCTTGTTACAGAAGAGTTCAAGAAATTCGACGCAAACGGTGATAGCTTTACAATTGGAGTGATTGAGGAGGAATAAATGTGTTGCTTGCAGCTGATGGTATCGTGACAAGAGCGGAATATGACGAGAAAGTGAAAGCAGACTCGCAGGATCAGTTTCGCAAATTCGTTGCGGTATGTGAGACAAAAGAACTGCGAAAACTAGTTGGTGTTCGTCGTAGGTGGCGATGGGACAGGCCAGTTGGCGTAGATCCCGCTGGCTACCTTTCGCCTTTTGTTCATTTTTTGCTATGGGTGCATGAATTTAGCGGAAACCTGGCAATATTTATATTGCAATTAAGTTAACCTGAATTCGTTGCCAAACAAATTTTTTACGTCTAGTTAAAAATCTGGATAAATATGACATATTCTTGCCCCGTGATAAGTGTCGGAATAGACATTACGATGTTTACATTCTTTACTTATGTGTTCCATTTTACTCAATCGATGAGTAACTGTACATTTTCAGGAATTCGACACCAACGGTGACAAGGAACTGCAGGAAGAAGAAGTGCTGAACTTTTTGTCCCAACGTCACGGTGTTAAGCCAAAAAACTCTTTCGCTTTCAATAAATTCGACACTAAATCGAATGGAGCGCTCGACACAAGCGGTAATAAACATTCACATTCTATACTTTAGCGCTTACATCGCAGTATTTGAATGATCTGCTAAAAATAACGCATTCATTCGCTATTTATTTCTGGATCAAGTGAAGCAGTACAAGATCATGAAATTTGAATTTACTCTTGATACGTGAGAATATGAAATTTCTATCGAATTTATTATTGATTCGTAATTTCGATATATCATATTCGATATACAAACGTATTAATCACATTTTAATATGACAATCTGAAAATTATTTGAAGATATTTACATAGATATTGACCATTTTAGAGCTTGGCCAATTTGACGCGAACTTGCCTTGGGAAGAAATGGAAGATATTGAGGCTGAGACCGAACGACCATTGCCGACAATCTAGAAAAGCGGTGCGCGTTGACTGAAGAATATAAATAAATCAGGAATTACTGCCCCATTGTATTGACAAGCTCACTATTACTGCCTTTATTTGTGTAATGCGTGCTCTGGTCAACATCTTTAAGTTGTTGCATTTTTCTATCGTTGTGCAGATGAATTGTTTCTTACAATATCATAAAGTGATGATTGAGAGTTTAAAAAGTTTGAGAACTTTATCCTGCCAGAACCGCTCGACTGGTCACATGATAGATTTATCAATGAGTTACGAAGTACGGTTATAGTTCTCACAAAAGCAAAAATATAGCGTAGTTTTTATGCTGCGAGAAGATAAGTCCAGCGCATAAGACACATACACTAAATGCAAATGCATCGTGCTCCAAATTCAATGTAATGACGAAACTCCTTGCAGCTAAGAATTCAGTCGCAAAACATGCACAAAAGCCTGAATCAATCTCTTTACATTAATGGAAGCTTTGAATAGCAACTTTCTTTAACAATATTTCTCATCAAGCTTTGATTTTTGACCACGAAATATGTACCATTTTCACTTGATAAGAACATTTTTTCATACAATATAGAACAATTTCCATCTAGCTTGGACTCGGAAAATGGTATAATTGATTTTGAAAAAGTATTCTAATTAAAGCGGAATATCTAGGAAAACACATGTCCTTCAATAATGAATTTCTTTTCAAGCCTAAATTTCCTTGAAATTGATACTCCTGGCGTTGCGCGTATATTCATAAATGTGGTCGTCGCAAACATGCACAAGTGTTTCTATAGTTCAAACACAATCTGGCTGCAACAAATAGATCTTGTTGACAAAGGTTAATGTATTGCCAATGAGAAACGCGACTCCAGCTGCTGCTGGGTGTTCGTACGTAACACTTACAAGCCACTTACAAGCATTGGCCCTGTTTATGACATAGAGAAGTACGGCGTACTGTTAACTTTATTTCTGCTGATTTCGATATTTTTTAATGATTTTGATGGTTGCGTTTCGCTGTTATGGGCGAAAAGACGTTTTAGTTTCCGCATACCGACTGAGCGCTGTGTTTCCGGAGCGTCACTGACATTCCGAGAGATAGATCTCTAATCCCGTATTTTTATATCATGTAATTTTTATGACGTTTATTATGTTTGAGACATAGATGAAAATTGATAACATTGTGTCAGGCATAGACCATGTCACGTTGGATATATTGTACATGCACGCACGATAACTGTGTATTTTTAATGCTACGTTTCATGACGAACTGCTATTTTTCTTTCTTTCAGTTAAGACTTTCTAATATTGTTAACAAACAGCCATAATTTAATTGTTTGGCTAAATTGTACTGATGTGAAAGATTATGATTAACTAAATGCAGTAAAATCTTCGCACGCGAGTGTATTGAACTTGAACGGAAAATGTCTGTTAGTCTCGATAGCAAAATTGTTTATAAATATCATCAAAGAACTTTGATTTAAAATATGCCGCAAGAAGTGTTGATTTATCAGACACTGACCATGATTGGATCGAGAGACGTTAAATATGTTGGCATCTTTTAATCATACTTTGCAAGTAATCTCTAGCAGAGCGTTAAATGCGACTTTGGCTAAAGCAAGCGATATTGAAATCGGCCCAATGAGCTGTTTAATTGCTACTGAAGCAGTGATATGAACTGTGCAAACATGTTTTCAACGAACATGGACAAATTCTATTCTGCGCTGATGGGCAATTTTGTAATCTCATACTTTAACAAAGATCATCCTCTGCTATGCACGGGGCTGGAGCAAGGCATAACATGAAGGCAGTGTTGTATTTCATCATTAGAATTTGATCACAGGTATCACTTTTATGAATAAGTGAAGGAGGGAGCGTTTCATTTGCATTTTCAATTTATGGCTCGCGCGGTTTGAAAACAAGCGAAATTGCTCAGCTATTTTGAAATTCTTGCGCGAGGGGACGCAGAGCGGTACCGGGCCGACGTGCTTCGTTCAATCATCGTCTTCTCAGCTCAATTATGCAAGATCAAAGCTGTAAATAAGCAATACTGCGTTCATTTAAACTTTGAAACTCGCACGCAGCTTAGTGTATTCTCTCGGTACTGTCCAATAGCAGTTGAAGAGACAAAGTGCTACTCCTATACCGCATTATGTCCAACAACTCGACTTGTAATGCAACTACAAATGAGCCCTTCTCGCCACTGAATGAAGGTCATCCAGTTCTCGGCTCCTTGTACATCGCTCATGGAACAATATATCTGATTCCCTATATTCCTTGCATGATCGTCATGGTGCAGAACAAACTGTACAAAATGCCCTGCTACAAGATCATGATCTTCATGGGAGTTCTCGATGTGCTTAACTTGTTCTCTGCAGCGTTCTTGGCCGGATACTACAGTATTATTGGACGAAGCTACCGCGAAGGCGACAGATTCATGCCAACGGTTGGCGCAACGGCACTGGGTAAATATTTTACATGTATCTAATGCAAAAGAAACAAAGTATTTTTTACGAGCGTTTCGCACAAATGTGCACGAATTTATGCTTTTGTGGCATTTCGCGATGCATCGGCGCATCTGTTCGCCCTGTCAGGCAAAGCTGCGGCAAAGGACCAGTTCAAAAATCCTCATTAGAAGTGAGCCTGGTAACTCTCTCCTCAGGGAATATTTCCCCAGATATTCAATCTCCGAAATTGGTGCTCAACTGGGTGAATATGAAATTTCAATCATATATAATCTCGTATCAAAAGTCTGAGTGGTATTCTACTGAGCTCAAATCTCAGCGACTGAACTTTAGCGAAATTTGCCCAAGATCCTCAACAAAAACAATTTCTCAAACACGCAAATACATTTATAAAGAATAATTAGTAAAGTAGCTCAAATACAGTTCAGAATCGATTGCATAATAAGCTTAGGGTAAAAAATTCCTTCTCTTGTAGGCATGTGGGCGGCGTACTGCGCCTGCTGCATTCTGCTGGCCTTTAATCGCTGCGTTGATCTGAGGTCGCAACACTGGTCCGAAAAAATGTTCGGCGGCAAACGTGCACTGCTCTGGCTACTCATTCCAATCTTTTACGGAGGCTTTTTCGCGTCACCAGCCCAACCGAAGGTCGTGTATAGTGCAGATATAGGCGTCTGGTTCATCGATGGCGACCCTATTTGTCACACAGTAAACAATATAGTGACGTGCGCGGCGCTCATTGGTCTTTATATTTGTTTGGTGGTCCTGCTGTGGAAGAAAACGAGAGGCGCCAATTCCGAAAGCGTCTCAGCTATGCAGAAACAGGTTTCTTATAATAATTTATGCTGGTGAAGCACTATAAACTGTTGCACATGGTCTTTGTAAGCAGCGCTATAGTCACAATACAAATTTTTGTGCTCTGGGCATAGCCGTGAAGAGGGTCTTGGTGTGGCAGCCGCTTCTTTTTGCCCTGTCCGATCCCTTCCTATACCCTCTACTTTGATGACTGACGTCAGCATCTCCTCGATTTCACCAATGGCATGCATCCAGCTAGGGTGCAGTGTTGGCGAATAAGTTTAAGGTGTTCGCTACGAGCTCCTGTTCGAACGGGACAGGCGATATGAGGCAGTTATCTCAGTAGTTCTATAGTATCATGCGGCATACTCTAGAGGTCAGGGATTCTCTCCAACTCTGTGTTTACCTCCTAAGTGCGTTGCTCCTATCTCTTTACTTAATCCAAAACTTTTAAGGTTATTGTTCAGTCCTGTCTCATCTGCCTTCTTGACATGCTTGCGTGCATCTCCTACATCATCATTCAAGCAGCTAAGACATCACTCCCGCTGGAAGTCTACAAAGTTTCTCAGTTTATGTGGCAGGCTTGTCACGGTAAATATTCTCGTTTTTTGAAAATACTTTAATTGATTATACGATATGCTTGACACGATTTCAGGTGGAAACACAGTGATTTATTTGACGATGAATAGAACTATTCGCAAAGGAGTGCTCCGTTTGATAAGGGGGAAACCAGTCAATAGCGTGAATGTGGCTGCAAATGATCAGATGCAGAACCCAGGAAATAGTCTCAGTTCAAAGAATAGATTGCTCACCGAGAGAGATGAAAATCAGCGACGTGGAACAATCAGCGATAGGAGAGCAACACTGAGTACCAACCATCAGTGATTTGGTTCAAACCTTACGTGCATAAGCTACAAAATAGAAATACTTTTTTAGAAGTAGCGTATGCAAATGTGATATTTTTGCAAGGCTCCGTATATTATTTTATTGCTGTATCTCAGCGCTCGTTTACCCTTCTCAATACGATGAAACATCACTGTTTTCTCATACGATGATGCAAAGGTGACATCACATAACTTTGCTCAACATTATATTGTTCTTAATGAGTCCTCACTCAACTTTCATGCTGCACTTCAATAACTCCGCGTTGTAAATGACAGACTGTATACATTCGATTACTAATATTTTTTGCACGTTTGTGTCACTGGTTTTAAGCCGATCACAAATGGCTCTTATGAATGTGGTCGATCCAGCTCCATTAGGTAACACACTTGATAACTGATCACAGTTACTATTTACGCTTATACCCATACTTTGGCCGCACTTTTCTCGCTTTACACGCTATATATTTTTAAGAAATATAGCGAAATAAAGTCAGATATGCTCAACTCTGTTCGCGAGATAAACATTCATTTTAGCAAAGATCTATTGACGAAACTAATACTTTTAAATATAATTAAGGACTAGATTAGTGACGGGAGCAAGCTGAAGCCAAGCAAAAGTGATTGACCTGATTTGCCTTTCAAAGTTTGCCCTTTTGGGTTGTTGTCAACTTGCAATAAATAGACCGTATCAGTAGAGTGAGATTTGATGATTGATTTATGATACGAAGAGATCAATCTCTTAACAGCTTTCTCTAATATCAGCAGCAAACTTTAGACAAGGTCTATTTTGTCTCGGATTGACGTTCGAAAACAACGAAACAGCCTTCATATCGTGAACGGGTGGACCGCAGAAATTTGAGTCTATAAATGAAACTCTGACGCACGACAGCATTATCTAATATGCTCACTGCTTAAACACGAGTTGTACGGTGACGATACGCCTTCTCCGGTCGCTCTTCTTCCTAGCGCGCCTAACACGCATTCACATCATTACGCACAGCGCAATATGGTAACAAAATATGAAATGTACACCAGCAACCCACTAGTTTCAAATTGTTCCAGGGAATTGAGGTTGCATCGACGACGACTTGTTTTCCATCTTTAGTATCATAATACGAGCATTCTGGACGAAACGTGAGCATGATTAATCAGTATTGCTGTGGTACGAAGCCATACGTTAAAGCATTTTGCGTGAAGGATGTACCGTTCGCAGAAGCTCTTTCTTCCGATAAGAGAATCATTACTTCACGCAACGAATCCAAAAAGAGAACGTGCTTCTGCTGAAAAACTGGAACAGTATGATATGAAATAAAATTGTCTCTTCTAATGCATCGCGCTCCTGAGCGCAAAACCGAATGTCCCTCAAGTGCAAGGCTTGATGACAACCTATGCAGTAGTCACGCATACAGGTTCTATTTTCTATTCGTTACTCACAGACGCTGAAGCAGAGAGACACATAGAAGGTTATAATTTTCCGTTCTCGGCTAAAGTCCAGTTCAAGTCTGCGCTAAACACAGAGCATAAATGCATATCTCATGATTTGCGCACTTCATTAGTAAAGGGGTTGGAGGCAACCCACAAGGTTGTCTTCAAAATATACCCGTTCAGACGGTTTAATTAGCATCAGTGGGTTTACTGTCCACAATCACTGAAACATTTTTAAAGTAACATACTAATGAGAAGACTTCAAATTTCATCACGTTTGCATGCTCGAATCTGTCGCCTGTTCAAAAATTTTTGTTAACACTTTAATAGGGCATTTACCGCGCAATCCTACGCGTTAATTTCGAGATTATGTCGACGTTGTCAAATGATTGTGTCGCACCTAATATTTCGACTACTTTCCCTTCTACATGGATGATCATGAGTGGATTTGAAAGAATGATGGCTTTTGTCATTTTTTTCTTGTTCTTAGGATCCGTTTTCGTGTGCTTAGCTTTCATCTTAATTCTGCTTAAAGTGCGACCGTTTCACCAAAATTTACGAATCCTGCTGGGAAATATGGCGTCTGGCTTTGTTATGCTTGGTGTGTCCAGTCTAATAAGAACCATCGACTTTGTTACGGATTTGGATATTAAATTTGTTCAAAATTCCGGAGCACCGTTCGCTTGTTTTTGCTGGATTACTAATGCTCTTTATTGTGCCGGTTGTTACGTCTTGGCTATGACTCCTTTTGCGATCCTGCTGGAACGGACTGCGGCTACTATTCACGCAAAATCTTACGAGAAAAATCCAAGTGCAACGATTGGCATCGTTCTAAGTCTGGCTCAGGTCAGAGCTAACTACTTCAGATCTTGGGGGAAGTGTGGCTCCAAAATACTTAGAACACCCACTTATAAATAAAGGGATCGTATCACTGGGCAATTTTTTCGCTTTTTATCTAAGTTAGATTACTTAGACAGCAAAACATTTTCACGATATGTGCCGCAGAGTCGGTTAAACCTATCCCTAAATCCCTAACCCGTGCACTCGATTTGTCTGGGGGAGAAATTGGGTCTATTCTTTTCCCAGCTCGCAAGACTATCATCACCTTTATATTGAAGTTCCATCTAAGAGACTGTTCAGCTGTCGTCCAAATGAGCGCTTCCATTTACATGGCAAGGAAACATGCTTCTAATCTGAAAATCCGTTTTCTTTTAATATTGATTACACAATACATCAAAGGCCTCTAACGTAATTAATACTTTTAATCTTTATACACTTGAAGCGTTGGACATGAGCGCCTATCATTCGAAACATCTGCTCGATGACTTGCTTTCTTTTAATCAGTTAATGTTTATCACAAAATTCTTTAAGCGCTCCTGTTTATGTGCCAACAGGAACAGTACGAATAACAGGAAGTGATCATCACTCCTGAAAAGTTATTATCTGCGAATTTATCATTTTTGGCATTTTGACCTACCAAACAATAGCAAAAATTGTTCCTGAATAATAAGAAATTTAAGTAATCTATCATTACCAGATGACAGTTGTAATTGTTGAAGTTCAAATGCTGAAAGCACAAACACTTTCGCAGATTATATTCCCCCTAACAGCAGTAAAAAGAGTATATTGACTGCAATGTTATATACTAGACACATAAAATGAGAGTCAAATAATCCATAAAAATTAGTTGATAAAACGAAATAATATTTTCAGTGGACTGCAGGATTGTTAATGGTAGTGCTGTGCGAAGTATTTTTAAGCAGCAAGTGTACTGTACGATGCGAAGATTATGGCTTCGTTTATGGCTCCGTGCGCATGTTTTCTTGTTATGTGTTAATCTTCGTTAATATTGTAGGCGTTCCGGTGAGACAATATTTCTTTTTCACACTGACTTTTTATCAGCTCATGCTCTTTTTTTTTAAATGACGTTAATTTCCTGATGTTTCGGCTATTCTCTATATCAAAGAAATAATGTTATTATTAATTAAGGAGAATTCATCATAATCAAATCATGAATCTTTCGTAGGGAAAGAGGCGATATTTGAAACTAACGATATGATATCGATAACAGCAACATTTTATGACGCTAATATGGTTATACATTCAATAACTGCACCTAATTGGGGTACGGCCCAGTTTCACGAAAGCTCAGTTACTGAAATGTGAAGGTTAGTAAAACAGAGTTTTGGGGGAAGTGGATTTATGCCCTCTCCCCTGTATGAGGTCTTCTGAGGGGTTGCTTTATGACAATTTTGCAATTGATTATGTGGGCAGAGTGATGTTTGGTATGTTACGAAGTGGGCAAGTCGAATTTTCTCGCGCATCGCACAGTTGACCAAAAACCATCTCATTTCCTACAATGACGATTTCCAAAGTAGTAATTACCTTCGCTTTATGGGACAATCTCTAGTAACAACAGCAATTAGACTAAGGAGTGGCAGTTGTTGAGTTACGTCATCCAAACTGTTCAATACACGATGGGAAGCGTGACGAGAGTGTAAGAGATATTTCTGCCGTATGTAGAAAAAGTATGATTTGATATTTTTGGGGAACTATATGTTCAAAGTAAGATCGTCAACTCCGTTTCGAATATTTTATAATAGTATATCTATGATCTGAGCTTGCCCTGCGTGCACTTCAGCCGAATTTCGCACCTCCTCTCAAGCTAATAAATGGTACTATAATAAATATTTACCACTTCTTACTGGAACAGCGATAGTTTCCCTTCACTCCATTTATGCCCATTTACTTAATCCCATGTCCTTTTTCTGGCTCATAAAGGTTGGCTAGAATCATATCTTACAATCCGCTTAAGGGTTGTAGGTACCAAATTTCATGCTAATCAGCTGTGATAAAACGATATTTTTTAGTTATTAAAGCGTCAAATGCTTCACGAGCTCGCTCACGAGCCAGATCCATAAAAAATGTTGTAATTACAATCGCGATAAGCTTACTAATTGGTCGACTGGAACGTGCGCGGAAAAGTTTGTCACGCCCACGTCGTAATTGTCCAGTTTCAGGACTTCCAGCAATTGCAACTATAACCGTTGTTACCACAGCAGTTTACAAAACAGGACGCTGGATTTTAATGAAAAAGCTTGCATTTATGTGTTTGCATGACTATTAGATTTGTTTTGCAGGCGTTTATCGTACTATTTTTGATCAACAAAAGAAAGTATTCGACAACCTCACACGAGCCGTCACATTCGTTGACTCAGCGCTATCAACTATCAGAAAACATAAAAACTACTCGTTTCATTTTCCAAATCACTCTTGTCAACCTCTTCATAGCAATTTATGGCATTCTGGTGACCATCGTCACATATGGGGAATGGAACACAAATATCCGCTGGATAGTCCAACTTTTTAACTATCTCACCGCAATTGCTTATAACGTATTAGTACCCATTTACGCCATCCTTTTTCCATTCATGTGCATATTTGGTCATTCGGCGCTAAAAAATAATTTGAAAAAGAAATGGTGGCCACAAAAGTTATCAAAAGTGGTCCCCAATAAAATCAGAATGGTCCATGAAAAACCATTAGCACAACTAAACGAAAGAGAACTCTACTTTGATGCTCTTGCAAAAGCTTGGAACTAGACATGACGAACGTACTACGGTCGTTTCGAGATGACTAAGATAGCTTCAGTTTATTTTAATATTTTCAAAATTATGCTCTACGAGTTTATTGATTAAATATTGATTATGGAGTTTATTGATTTGCTGCTGCTTTTGATGTTCCTGTGTACTTTCATTTCAAACTGAAATAAAGCCGTTCGTTTGTGCATGAACATTTGAATCAATCAACACTGTCGTCCCCACCAAAACTAGGGTTTGTCGCTGTTGTTTTATCAAGCTTAAAAGCTGAAATGAAAATCTGAAACTTGAATTATTTTAAATGAAAAGATTACGGTACTCGCGCAAATACGAAAATGTTCAACTCAGTTTAAACCGTTACGAGAGATTTTTAGCTCTATGCGGTATATAGTTCAGCGACAACTCTAGTCTTTAAATAGCACAAAAGGAAGTGCAAAATAAGAGAAACAAAAAAGACAATTATATGTTGGCGCGATATTTCTGCACTCGCGCGAGTATTCTAGTTTCTTCTTTCAAAGTTATTTAGCTATCTGATTTTCATTTCAACGACAAGGCTTCAGCATGTAGGAATGACTCGCCTCGTTTTGGTATAGACGACACTACTCGACTCATTTGTTAAGTTGTTCTGTTCACGAATAGTAGTGTTTGCTGAGGAAATATCCAAAATAACATCGCTCAGTTCAATTTAATATCACTTAAATTGAATAAGGAATCAAATTTGACAATTTTTTGGGCTACGGTAGGCCGTTCTTCATCTCGAGCTCACGCGTCTGTCTCATTCTTTTTGCACGTGCGTTCGAAAGAAAGCGCGCAGTTCATTAATGTTGACTAAAGTAATTCGCAGTACATCGATATGGTGCACTGTCGCGGATCAGATTCGTCTTCGAGACACTAGAACTGCTGTGGCTCACGCCTTCATGAAGGGAAGGTTATCGCCTCGTTTTTCGAACGCTAACAGTGGTTCTATGTCAATAACAAATTATCAAAGTTACGTCATTAGCAAAGTTTATGTCACTAGCAAAGTTAGCAAAGCAAATAAATCAAATTTAAGCAATTGAATTCAAACTGTTTTCGTAGTGCACTTGTTGCGTAGCTTATCATTTGCCGCCTCAGAGATGGAAATAAAAGTAGCATGCGCAAAAAGTGATACTCTACCCTAGAGAGTTTAAAGAAGTTTTTAAAACTGCTTATAAAATTCGGTAGTAGACTTTACAGCTATCATTTGGTCTTAAGTTATCTCATAAGCCGGTGGTAGGGAAGCATGACCCCCCTGCGTAACAAAATATTGATGTACGCAAAGTCGGTAACACGATGCATTGAAAAAATCCCACAGTAACCATGGAGACACTGACGCAAATCCTTCAGTACCATATCGTACTTAAATAGGGTGCTATTCAAGATTTTTGCAGAGCGGCGAGTGACGATCACAATCAATGTCAAAATAATTGCCAACTGCGCGCAAACGTGCCTCAATAACAAGCTGTTTCCATACAATTAACATTTTAATTGGCTTCATTACTCAAGTCAATCACTTTCTGACGGTCGTGATAAGTTGCTTAGTCACGTTTTAAAATCTCTTTCAGTTTTCTGCGAACACACGATAATGTCAAATTTGCAGTTCCTGAATGTTTCCCTGGTAAATGATTCTGGTGCTGCTTTGGACAATTATAATCTTGACGTAACAACGAATCCCAATTCGACAAGTGACCCCATGTCTGCAACTCTGCCGATCAATCCAATCGTATGGGTGAATGCATCGCTTTTCCTGCTATCTATTATTTTCTGCTCTACTTTGATCGTTCTTTTACATAGAGTTCGTCCTTTCCATCAAAATTTGATTATTTTATTGGCTAATACGGCAGCTGCTTTTGTTGTCATTGGTGTGACGAATATGTGTTGGTATTGTGAATACATCGCGGATATTGCGTTTATTGACGACATCCCGGCTCTTTTGTTTATTGTCAACGCGGGATACATTGACGGCTGTTTGGTTATCGCTCTCTCTCCAATCATTTTTGTGGTTGAGCGTACGGTAGCCACAGTATACGTGAAAACCTATGAGACGAATCGCAGCCCGCTACTCGGCATAGGCTTAGTGCTTTTAGAGGTACTGTAGTTCATTTTACTTGTCTATGCATCAAACTGGCATTAACAGATGCCATAGGTTTTTTGAATACTATGGATTAGGCAATTTGAGCTTGATATTAACAGATACCAATTTCAAAACCCTATATACTAGTGCTGGAATAATGTTCGTTCAAGATATTAGTGTTCATAGCCGAATAGAACCCCTGAAGATTCGATCTGAATAGCTGTCGTAACAGGGCGGTCACCATGTGGATAAAATAAGCGGTAGCATGTATTATTAGCTAATTTGCAACTGCATCATGGTTTTGAGAGCATCATCCCAACTGAAGCTTTGGGGTGGGAGCTATATTTGGTCATTTAGGATAACTTCTGAGGTTTTATCCCGTCCTGTGATCTCTCAGTAAATTCATGCATAGTAGAAACTAGCTTCTAGAGACTATTTACTTTATGTGCTCGGATATGCAAAGTATGAATACTTTCGTTGAAAGACAAGCATTTTTAATTTCTGCGTTTTCAGTGGTCATTTACACTTACAATTTCCATATTGGACAACAAATTTGATGCTGAAAGAGGATATTACGGTTTTTTTCTCTTACATTCTCTGTATATCATCATGGCTCTCAATTTCATCGGCGTTCCGGTGAGCTTTCGGCTACGAGCAGACCACTATAGCATTAGAGTGGGGATGAAGGAACCACTTTATCACGGACTTTTGCTCCCACTCCAGCTGTTACTCAAAAACGTTGTTATCATAGTATAAATTGAAATTTTCTACTCTCTTAGTCGAACAAATAATAAGCGGCAGCTAAAGTCAGCACAGATATTTTAAGAGATGTAGAAACAAGAAAATAAAATAATAGCATGTGAGCCTCTCATCGTGCGAAAAATATTAAAAGAGAGGGATATAAAAATCTTTATCGCGACCGAAGGTTAATGAAGTTTTGGATTTCGACTATTGATACTGGCATAGATCGCCAAGTACATAGCAAATATTGTGACCAAGTTGGAGACCATGTTTGATGTGGAGGGGGTGGGGGTGCCACTCCGTTCGCCAGCCATTGCCCCCTCCCCTAATTGTTACGAAATCGATCAGTATGATATTTTTCAACAGAATAGATATTTAGTCGCAAAACTAATCAAAGTTTCGCATGAGTCAGCTTTCGTTTGGCAGAAACATTATTGCTACATGCCGGGTTTTTCGGAAAATCTCGGTTAAAAGTAGTATGAAACCATCTCAGAATTCAAAATACCTTAGCGCTTCTCGCAATTAACTAGCATGATAGCGATAGAGATATATTTCAATGATTCAGCTTTCTGAAATAATAGTTTGCGATAGTTTTGTCAAGTCGTCGATGCTGCCAAAAATACAATTGCTCTTATCAAATATGATTGAATCCATGCTAAATGTTAATTTATACTTCTATAATATCAAATTTAGGCGCTCATCGCACTGATGCTGATAAACAAGAAACAATACGAAAGAACATTCTTGGAGCAAGCTCATTCGTTGAGCCAGCGCTATCAATTGGCCGAGAACATAAAAACGACTCGTTTTATAATTCCCGTAGCGGGGGTAAATTTTATCTGCGCAATGGCGGGCGTTTTGTTGGCACTTTTTTCTTTTTTCGACATCGGTAAGACTCCGGTCGCTGCTGCAACGATAAATTTCGTGTTTGAATCGCTTCTTCCGCTGTACGGTATACTTTTTGCAATTCGCTGCTCCTACCGCCATCCCACACTCTGGAAACATGTAAAAAGAAAGTTGTGGCGTAAGCGCAGTGGGTCTATAATGCCTGGTAACGTGGAAGGGCCAAAGAATCCCAACGGAATAGCCTTGATTATCGATCCTAGAAACGAGGGACCGCTCCACTTCGCGGCACTTCAGGCTGCTTGGAACGAATAACATGAAAAGTTTGAGAGTGTCATCGCCGATGTTCGTGCGCCACTTTGACCCAAACTATGCTCTGAGCATACTGCATAAACTATTTTTATTGTAAAGTTTGTAAGCGCGCTGATTTAGTGAAAAACTGAAAATAAACAGAAATAACCGACAAGTGATTTTTCATCGCGCGCTTACTACTCAGCAGCTTTGCACTTTAACGACTACAAGTGTACTATAAAAAAGACCTTTGATGGTCACTCAATTGATCAATATTTCGATTTACTGTGTGATCGCACCTGCAATTATCACTGATTTCTACCCTAACGGTATGTTTCAAAACTGCTGAAAATTGAGGAATTGAATCTCAACTCTGCGCAGTCACTAAATAATCATATGTGAATTTGTTACTAATATGAAGTGTCAGTTGCTCAATTCTCAACGCTCAGCAGTTTTTTAAAGTTAGGCACTAGTACACCTACCATCGAATAGATGTTCTGCGTACGTTTATTGCAACTTTGTAAGGTGATCGTTTTTTGAATATGATTCCAAACATTTCTGATGTTCAATATTTGCATTTGACAATAAACGACTGCATTGAAGTTTAATATTGTCGGCTGTGCCGAGTTCTTGACAAAGAATAAATATTGTTTACTGATATCTGCAAGATAAACGTATAAAAGAGAAAAGGAAATATCACAATCAATGGCAGTATTGCTTCTAGTTATGATTGCAGACAAAGCAGCTATGAAACAACAAAAATGGACGTTGCAAGGCGATTGCTCTCTATCAGATAATCGGAATCAATTGCGGTGCTGTAGGAATGTGTACAGCTGTTGTCATCTTTTGGATTATCTATTTTCCATTTGATAATCATACTCATACTTTCCAATGCATCTCTATTTCCTACTGAAGTTCCTCCTGCCCTGAGTTTCAGTTCTCATTGCCACTAGTTCAAAATTGACTTAGCTAATTTTAAACGATGAAAAACAGTGGCATCTTGCCTGTGGCATTAGACAGTCATTTGAAGCACCCATCACGATCATTAGGTTAAGCTCTCTCGTCACAGTTCCCACTTTGGTTCATAATCACACAGCAACGAACCTTTTAGATTTCAGTTTCCTGACAACGTACTTGCTTCAATAATAGTTCAACTCAGAGACGCCGAGCTCGACGAACACCTCTTCATATATTTAAATTCCATTTCTGTATTTTGATCCCGGCAATAAAGTTTGTAGGCAAAAAATGCTACTTTGAACAGTTTTTGCCCTCTCCGTCACCTGATATTCGATAGTATATCGCTTCTTGGTCTGCTTCGACATTTCTTGAATAATTTGGCTTGCAGAACACATTTTCCAAATTACCGTTACCCACTTCGACCTCTTGTATTGTCATCGAATCTGAGCTGTCAACCGCAAGTGGCTCGAGATAGATTAACTAGGTGTTACTTGCGAAAGTATCCTTCCGAAAAACTCTACTGCTTATACTCTATTTTCATTAAACAGAGTGCTAATTTCAACAGCCCTATGGGCTTTACATGTTGTTTTGAAGTGCCTATCGAAAGAAAAAACAGTTCGCGTGGTAATATCCCATGTAGCTATTTTGATTTTCCACCAGTAGTTGAATTTAATCATTTTTTGATCATTGCTTCCTTACAATATATTCTAATATACTGATCATTTTTCTGTTAAATTATGAAATAGAACGCGCTTTCGCGGAATTCGCTATCAAAAAGTGAGTTCTACTGTAGTTACTTTTGCGTGTGCACACCAGCATCATAAAAATGTGTCGTTATTGTCACGAATAAAAGTATAGTACAATGTCATGCTAAGCATAAGTATTATTTGCGTTTCGTTAATGCAAACTTTCTTGTAGTGACAGCAGTTTTACCGAAGGATGACTGCAATAGTTGCAAACCTTTATCATCTCACGCTGACCTGACTCAGCTCGTATGGTGTTGTACGTTGATAATAAAATTTGCAATTGCGCTCGGACTGCGCCTTGCCAAATATTGAATAAGCAAGCAGGCATCACGCACTGCGTACTTCACTACTCCCTGCGAGCGAGCTGCGAGAATTATGCCTACAGACGATTCATCTTGCTGTTCTAATGTCGCCGACGTAATTTGCAATCGTCAGGCAAAATTTATAGTAGAACTACGAGAAATTCGACCTACCGTCGAGCAATGTCATGTCTCCTTGCTCTGTTTCAAAGCGGAACTGGAACGCCGACAAGTCACTTCAGAAGATCTCACACGTGTTGTTCAGCGCAATAAACTTTGCTACGAAGCACTCGAACATATTCTCGGTAAGCGCCTAATTTATTCAGTAAGTCTTTAAACTAAATAGAGACTGATATATTTTACGCCCTGATATCAAAGATAAGTATCCAACATGGTCTTATGGTAAAAATGTTCATATCAGTTCCACTTCAATAAGAATCACTTCACTTCTCATGGCTGATGATTACAGTTGTATCGAATGCACTTAGATTAGTTTCGTAAAATTGCCCTCAATAGTTGTTACATTACAGTTGTAACCAGCAGTTGTAATATTTAGACCATGGATTTCGATTGGGAGCATTATAAAATTCGAAGCAACTTTGTTTTGACTTTGTTTTAGCAACTAACTGAAATAAAGCGTAAATTATTCGCAATAGTTCAGACCAAATTTTGATCACCTCATTTACCAAATGACCTCCGTTGGTATATTCTTCTTGAAAATATGTCACTTGATTGGGTGAAAGCTATGCGAAACTATTAAAGCAACATTGACGAAGATTACTGATATGCAATAAATTTTACTTATTCTTTTTATTCTAATCAGCAAATAATGTGTTGAACATCACAAGCGGCGAACGACTTGGACTTCGACAAATCAAGGAGGAGCTGTACCTACTGAACAATTATATCGAAGACATAAAGCATGAAGAGCTTATAGAACCTTCAGCTCAATTAAGCAGACTGCTAATGGGAAAGGTTTCGAGTGCCGGTGAAAATATGCGGGAATATATGCGATGGACGGATGAGAAAACAGCGAGACGTTGGTGGCTAACCGATCTTATTCAGTTCCTTCAGGTCAGGCAAGAACACTATGAAATTGAAGGAACATTAAGCAGCCTGGGGCCTGTGTTCATAGGAATCCAGTCAACGATCTGGTCCCCTCCAAAATTTGTGCGTATAAAGTGGAATTCAAATGCTGTCAAATCTTCTTATAGCATGTTCAGACCGCTACCGTGCCTCTGAGAAAAAATTCAGACCAAGTGTCACTGCAGCAGTTTTTGATTCAAAAATTAATTTCGCCGCGTACATCCCATATTCACTTTAATAAGGACACTTTCCAGGTCAAATCAATAAAAGAAACAGCCTGTATAATTTGGAAAGTGACCTTCTTGATATGGAAATGGTAGAAAATGCAGATTCCTAAACTTCGCTCTCGACCGAATCTATGCTATGTTTCAGAATTTGAGCTTAAGGTTGTAAGAATCTGTTGCGAACAAAAATTTTAATTTGATCGATTTGCGTTTAACTAGCAGTAATCATCTTAGCTTAGGCTGTGGTTTAGATGTAAGCTCTCGATGATAGATCTATTTATGCGCGCGTAGAGTGATTTTGCTGTAAATTTTTGCGATCAGCTCTTCAATCGCTGAGCAGAACATGTGGACGCTCGGGAATTAGACATCCTGTTAAGTCTTATCAACAATAGATGTGAGCACGGAAGAGAAAATTGAAATCATATTAAGTCTTATGAGCAAAAGCGGTGGGCGCGGGAGAGGGGATAGAAACCCTATGGAGTCTTATCAATGTTTTTTTCACCATCTCAAAGGTGCAGCTCGCGATTCTGCATTTGCCTGACTTACAGCATATGAACGATGCGTAGAAATATTGTCAAATTTAAACACGCATCAGCAACGGTATACGTCGACGCATACAGCGACGGTCTCTATAGCGTGACGTAATCGAGCGGGCTATAATCATTAAAGTTGGTTTATCGGCCGCCCACGAAAATAAATATCAGATTATTAGTTTCCCCTCTTGACGTAAGAAGCTTTAACGAGAAGCGTGATGTCATATCCGCAATCGTGGGAAGAGGAAAGAATTGTTCATGTTTGCCTTCTGATGCTTTTGTCATCTGCAGGTTTTCCTCAAACTGGCGCTCTTCATTAGCGCAGCTGTATCAGTCGTCTACCACTATGAACAGAGTGCACCAATCGTCACGCTCGGTCTCACCGTGTTACAAGGCGTTGTAGAACTGCTGGATCAATTTTTCGTCAAAAAAATTTCACCGAAGCAAATCAAACTTTCACTTATCTCTGTAAAGCCATCTTCAGAAGCCTGACTAATTTGATAAAATGTGTTCGAAGTAATCGACTGATGGTGGTATCACACATTTATTCTATGTGCTGTAACAGTATCGTGCATTATTTTCTTGTGATCAATTAGTGAAAAATAAATGACTACGGAATTCATCACAGGCTTGCCATGAAAATGTGATCAAGAGATCACCATATTGTTATCGGCTTATCATCTTTCCCATTGCAGATCGACAAAATTATTCTTGCGTTTTTCCAGCGCAGCTGCGTGTGCTCGTATTTTTGTTCAATAATCATACTACTAAATTCAGCAGAGTCTTTTAGAATTTTCAGTCCTGTATTGATTATTGGAATCGGATGATTAAATAGAACAAGGCACAATTTTATCAAACATATTGTTTGATCGGATGTTTTAAGCCAAAAAGTGAGCGCTTCTTCCAAGGCTTTTGTGTCTTTCACTGGCTCAACAAGATCAACCTCGCTCAGCGTACTGTAGTCCATTTTCTGGGTTACAGTCGGAAAGCCCTTTTTCTTGAGCGCGCAAAGTATCTTTAAAATATCGCTTTCTTGTTCGTTAGGCGTTTCAATGAGTTCGAAGTTGAGACCGATGGTACTCAGTCTCGAGATGATGGGTAGGACAGAAGGCGCAGTAAAGGTATTCAAGCGAAGGTTGTAGTCTTTGATGAATAATTTGCGAATTTTTTCATTGTCTTTGAATGCTTCGGTCAGCCAGTCGGCATTAAAGGATCGGGCGCCATAGCCGCTTCGAAAGTAACGAACTTTTCGCAACTTGAGACACTCGCATAAGTGTGCATTTGAGAAAGTGTCGGACTTGGGCGCATCTCGCGAACAACGCATTATGCTGTTTTGCGGAAAGAATGACAGTTTCTGCAAATTTATGCATTCGGCCACAGAAGTCCACAGTTTTTGCGAGTCCGCTTCTGACGTCGGCAGAGAACAGTTCAGCGTCAGGCTTCTAATTAAAGGCGAGAATGCTTTAATTAAGCGCAAGTCGACATTAACTGCTTTGTCGAGCGAGAAATTCAGATGGCGCAGCTCGCTAGGCTGAAGTTTTGCTTGCGCAATTAATGATAAAACACTCTCCGTAACAATGTCAGTTGGTTCTGCGAGAATTGTGAGGTGGCGCAGTTTTTTATAGCGCGAAAAGAGCACTGCGAATGCATCGGTGATTCTCTCTTCGGGTGCAGACAGTTGTTTACGGAAAGTTTTCTTATCGCCTTCTTCTTCAAATGGATTAATTCTCACAAAGGTGAACGGACTTCCTTCGATCCACTTATTCTTATCAATTGTAAGCGATATTGGACGCACATCGTTAGCTGCTCTCAGGGCTTGAGTAAAACGTCGGCTGACTCGCTCTTGAAAGATGCGATCGATAAATTGCAGGTGAGTCGCGACTCCGACGAGCACTAAGTCGTTCAAACGAACACGCTCAAGTGGCGCAGACATTTTCTTCACTTACCAGTTAGCTTCTACTTACTCCATAGCCTTCAAAAGTCTGAAGCTTTATTTTCGTTTTTTACAAAACTTTGACAGCCTGCTCCAGTAGAAAGCAGCAACATGAACACTGTGCGGTAGAATTGGTAGTTCGTTGGTGGTGAGGGAATCAGAACTGGTCGCAGAGAGTAGAAAGAAGCAAACACGTTTTGTATTGGCTCACGTGCGACCACAGCCGCGCTACATACATAAAACGCCAGCGCAATGCTTTGATCGATTTTTGCATTTCTCTCACACATACGCATTCACTCGTACGGAGCAAACTACAACTATCGTTGTGGCAACCAGGTGATGCATGGCACAAGCAGCAACCGGCAAGTCTCAGTTGAACTGAGAACTTAGCAGCAGATGTACCATTCAAAGTTGGCGAAACGTTATTTCAGTAATATTTATACTTTTGATGGTCGTTCTTATTCAGAACTTACTTCTTGCAAATAGGACATCACATTTCATTGGGCTACTGAATATCTTTGGAACAGAGCAGGCTGGCGTGTTAATCATGACTATAGATTTTGCTTTGGAAAAGTGACGATATGACATCTGTCTAAATCATTCTGAGGGTAAACTTTAAGCCAAATTAACAAATTTTAATTCAGCTATTTGATATAATGGGGCGCATTGCCCTCACATGTCAATGTGTTATGTGTGAAACGTATTGGTACTGTATTTCATTCTCATTAGCGAACCTCAATATAATCTCTTCAAGCAGCAAACAAAGCAGATATACCATGCCGCTCCAGTTTAAAGAGGACACTTTTAGAATCAAACGAAACACTTCCAACATTAATTTTGACTTTGGAAATGTCCCGTTTGTATTGGAGAGTGTCTTCTTTAAAATGAAAGCTGTCCTTATTACAGTAGAAATGATACAAAACTATAACATGCAGCAAAAATTGCTATAGTCATCAAATATCGGCATTATGGCAAATAAAAGCTCTGTAGCGCAAAATATAATTCTTTAAGTCAAAATATAATCGCCAAGCACGGAAAAGTAGAAGTTTATCAAACACTCGTCACTCGCCATCGTTTGCAGCCAAGCAAATTCAAGCAGGAATATCTTTGCGCGTGTTTCTTTTCGGTGACATCCTTTGAGCTCGACGTTGTAGTCTCCTAAAATTTAACTACTTTTAGAAAAAAGACGACACGTATCAACAGCACAAACTTATTATTCTTAGCGGTTTTTTGGGTTTCAGTTTTACATGCATAACAAATATATCGTAGTCTCGTGAAAATTTCTCTAACATTCTTTTCCCACCTTTCAGTACTATTCCTTAATAAAGTTCAGCGATACGTACATAAAACTGGTCGAAAAACCGGGGATTCTGAAACGGAGATTATTCCCTATTTCCTTGACTCTTACAACAAAACTCAATTGGATGTCATTATACTCTCGGTGATCAGAAATGTATTTCAAACAGGTATATCTACAAGAAAGTTGAAAAAGAAAGCAAAAAAGCACTGCCACTTCACAGTCCTGCTATTCTACTGATAAATATATTCATAATTTACACTTATGGTTGCTGATGCAGACATTTTCTTGAGCAAGTTTATAAAAGACGCGCGATGATCAGTAGCCGTTGCGCTTTTTGATAAGTCCGTTCCTTCCATGGGGAATGTGACCTTTCTTCGCATGTTTGCTTGATTTAGAAGATTCCACAAAGGATTGTTTGTCCGAAGCTGGAATTCATCCATTTCCCGTGATGGATCTTTATCCTGAAACATGGTGCGGCTTATCAACTTATGACGTTTATCAACTGGGTTTCAGAAGAGAAAAAAGAGATTTTATTCAATTTTAGCGCGATCTTATCTAAATTCCTGAATTTATTATACTAGCCATGCACCCCCCCCCCCAACGAAGATTAATCGATCATTCTATCACAAGCCCATAAAGCTAATAACAATTTCAACGGGTGCATTAAACGATTCCTCAGTGACCTTTCCAAATGCCTTAAATGGATGCAGCATAAAAACAGGAAAAGTGAACGAATTACTCAATAAGAAACGCAAAGAGATATGTACCAGATTGCATTTGAGGAAGTGACTAAGCATACCTGTAATTGTAGCTGAGAAGTACCACGAGTCTTTTGACTATCGGCGTTCCGGGTGGAACGATTTATAGTGTGCTTGTTTAGCAGAATATCAGTCGCATGCGACATCAAACTCCAGCGAGGATCAAAGCTTTCTTCAGGAATGTTGAGCAAAGTAGTGCTGGTCTCGCTCAGTCGTTCCATTCTCGAAAACAGCTCGACATAGCTTGGCAAATTTTGACTAAGAATTTTGCCTGCATTGCACCTGCATTTCGTCACAAGAAAAAGAAAGACGACGTTCGCAAAAACGGCAACTTGAAGCCTTGCCATTCTGTTGAAAATTTGCGAGTATATTTAAAAGAGCATACAAGTTTTATGATAATGTCAAAGTGATTTTCTTCCTCTGCTAAAGAGTTGTACGTTTTCGGCGTAGATAACGCACTGATAATCCTTTTTAAATATATATTGGCTGAAAGCGACAAGTCGGTGCAACGGAAATATACAACACTGACTGAATTTTATGCTCTCAAAGTCGAGGGAAGTAGTACTTGCAACTGAAATGACCTCATTATGTAAAATGGCCTAGTCGATAAGATTTTCATTAGACCTAGTTGTAGATTCAATGTTCAGGAATGCAAAGAAGCGTTGCTAACGCTCAAGATCCATTAATAGACTCAATAGTCGTTCTCGCACTGACATTTCATTGAGGCAAAAATTTTGTTTGAACAATCATTAATGCCTTCCCCATTACGCCGTGCTATTTAAAAATTGATCACTTTGTAGGCTCTTGTGGACGGAAAATATTTGCTAGGAAACCAAGTTGCCAATGGCAATATAAATGAATCTGTAGGTGTAGAGCAGAACTGCTTGCATTCACGCTGTGCTGAGGTCAATGACGTACGCAATTGTGATGTAATAGCACGTATATTATTTGCTCACTTTACGTCATAGAACGGAGGCGACTATTGATTTGAGTTCAGTGACGCTTATTGTCGTTCTACGTTAATTTATAGTTGTATGCTTTACTTTCATCTTGCCGTTTGCAGTAATACTATCACGTAATTCTTATGCTACTGGGATGTTCCGTCTTCAACACCTGACTGCTGAGGTTCGACTGCACGAAGTTCTTCTTTGAATGATTACCAAATGAAAGCTGTAGTAACTGAGAAACATCGCCATAGTAGCGATTGCAAGCGTTTGATATGAATTAATGTTTTTGTAAAAATAGTTTCTTAGTCGTCAATATTTCTTAAGCATGCACTTCTACCGACACACAACTAAGTTTGAATTGTCTCGCTGACATTTCACATTAAATGTTATGTTCCTCACTTGAAACGCGTAATAACTTCGTTTGCTTTTAAAGTTATACGACATTCGCCAAACACTAAAGGGCGCGGCAACCTTTTGAGACTTGATAATGAAATTTGTACGTGAGACATTATATTGTGAAACAGCCACTGTGAAAAACAAGGCACGCAGCCTACGACGGTGCCGCGCTATGGTGTAAATGCTTTGAAAATTAGATGAGATACTCGAACGGAGAGATGAAACGACTGCCTAGTAGCGATCAGCCGCCTCAGGTGGGTCGAAAGATAACATCAGCAGAGTGCATTGTGGTAGTAACAGAAGTTTTTGCCTGATAGACATGACATTCTTTTACTTTGTCCAAGACGTAGCGTACTGCGCAAGAATCCACGCTAACATACTTGAACATCTAACATTAACATCTATAATTAAACGGTCTGAAGCACTTTAAAAGTTTTTCATTGAGTTTTTCTTGACGTGTACTTTCTTGCTTTTCGACGTTCGCCTGAAACAAAAGGGAAATTTCGGTACGAATGCAGTACACTTTCTCTGAGATATGATGGTTTGTACATTACGATCTTAACTGCGAGTTGCAAACGAATTCAGATCTCCAGATCAAATCAACTGAGTTGGTTGATCCTAGTATTTAGGCGAGGATGACTGGAAGCCAGGCGTATTCGAATGAGAATGAAATTTTTTGAGATCAGAGACGCCCTGATAGTGGATGGGGAAGGGATACGTATCATAATCATCACTAATTATCATTTATTACATATGTACCTTTTTTGAATGGTCTTGAGGTGAAGAAGCGTTCATTTTCTTAGAGTAATGTTGATCTAAGCACTTTGCTCCGATGCAAATAGAACTCGTTGCTTCAGGGTGCAAAATTTTAGTATTTGCAAAAATACCATGCGCTCTGGACAGCAAATATCTTTGCGGATTTCTGTTACCAAAGTAAACGGTACGAGAACTCCTCGTCATAGCTGATAGAATCTTGTCATAGTTGGGGAGGAGGACACTTAATCGAGCACAACAATGATTTATACAAATCGACACAAGGATGATACATAGCAGTTGACCACGCAGTGACATCTTTGTACGCGGATTTTAACAATTTTCCCCTTTAACTTGAGATATGAAAGCCGTTCATTTTTATAAAGCAAAGTAGAAAATATTGTGGGGATGAATCACGTAGACCAAAAGACGAAATTTGATTTCATAGCGAGCTGGTCGCGATTTATATTGTTAGCTTCGCCTACTCACCTTATTGAGCAAGCAGCTGATAATTTAGAAGTATTCTTATTGACGTCTAAGATTGCTGATTTGATTTAACCATCTGCGAAGTGCCAATCTCCACTGCTTGCGCGTGTTTAACTAAATATAGCAAAATCTAGGCTGACGTTATTGCAGGCGCTTGAAATATTTTACAGCCTAACTTCACTTTTATTAAGACAATTTAACGTGCACTGATGAATACTAGGAAATGCGAGCGTAAATTACATTTGGAATTGGAGGATGGACAGCAGGCTACGTAGATTGGTCAATGAATATAAAAGTGAACGTTAAATACAGTGGATGGATCGCGTTTTGCCTGAATAAACTATGAATGCTACCGCTTCTGTGGAAGAAAGTGCGATCCGTTTAAATATACAAGATTGGCTTTAATCATCTTCGATCTTCATGTAAGCATTAAACTTTGCTTTCCTAGTTTCGCTGCTCCGATTTGTTTGAAATCTTTTTCTCTTTGAACAATTTTTGATTGGCAAGCTGGAGGCTTCCCATGTTCATGGGATTGACGAGTCGTCGCCAATTAATTTGTCCAGGCACTGCTGCAACAAATTTTCCTTAATAAAACCTTCCTCGCAACTGAAGTATTATTAATTTCCGTTCACTCCCTAGGCATCAATTTTTGACCGACATGACTCCAAAATACCCACTTCATTACGGAAAGATCACGTCTACTTAGAGAATACGGTCAAATGAGCTCGGATATCTGATGTCAAAGCGATTACAAGCAATTATATTTCAGTTAACAAGCTTTAAGTTCATAACTGATTTGATAGGTACCAGAAAGCTTCACCCACCTTTCCCGTTGCGTCCTGATCGCGCAAAGATGTCTTTGCTTCGCGCAATCAGATACCAAAGCGGATTGGAAAATTCGATGTAATATCCGGGCCTGAATGCTTCTTCAAGTTTCGGAGTTGCAAACGTTTTTGCGCCATTTTGCGTCATCTCCGCACCCGCGTTTTGGGGAAAATTTAATCTTAATCGGCATTCGACATTCGCTAGGAGAGAGAAAAGGAGAAATATACAAAGAGAATAAACTGTACATTGATGCCTCATTTTCAAACTATTTCTCTTAATTTCCAAGTAGAAGAGATGTCTTATATGTGTCTGTTAGCCGGAAGTTTTGCATCAGCAGATGACTGATAAATTGCCATGTGATATTTGAATAGTGCGTTAAAAGTCGATAATGCTTACTCTTTCCAAGTCACGTCAGAACTAAATGTCCTCTATGACGTGCATGAAGCCGACTGTGATGTGTTGTGACATTCGTTAATGTGACACGATACAGCTGATCTGTTTACGTTGTTGATACGAATGATTGATGGAGCTTTTCAATGTGGCGCGACCGACCTCCGCTCCCTGCGGAATAATCGAAGGACCAGAACAGAATTGTGTCCCATCATCAGAAACATACTCTACCACTTTCATATTCCATTCCGTCCAGTGTTTGCTAAGTTATAGCCTCTGCGTGGAATTTTTGTAAATTCTAAACTACGTCTTCGTCTCCCTTACCCTAAGAAACATTTCCTATTCGTTTTAAAGCCATATGGATCAGAATAATAATAATCGCTTCAGCGCCCATTCGACAAAACTGTTGAAAACTGAGATACTGAGAAATTGAGTCACAATTTCTTCTTGTCATTCCTCATTTCTCAAATGTTTGTTTCGTAGAAATACTCAGATTGCAAATCTCAGCTCTCAGTACGCTATTCTCAACTACTGAGATCTCAGTTCTCAAGAGTTTTATGCGAAGCACGTCCCTGAGGGGTTGGGTCTTTCTACCGATACGTCTCATGCTCACCTCTGGTAATAGTTTAGTTAGCACTACCGATACCAAGTTAAACAATCGAGCGCTCCACATGTCGAATGAAAAACTGACGGCAGCCGAGCTGCGCACCACAGCTGCCGCACGCTTTATTATAGCACTTGATATCGTGTTGCGCTGCCAAAGATTACCAGCAGCGTATTTTACACTGGCACACTTACCAGAAATATGATAGCAGCAGAGATGGGTATCTGTGTTAGAAGGAGCGAATCAAGCAATCTTATGCCACAACACTATAATTTGTTGCTACCCTTGCCCAGCTTCATTAAGTCAAAACTGCGATTTTTCTGGGTAAAACGCATTTATATATCGACAAACCTTAGTTCCACGTCTAAACATCATACGTAAAATACCATAAAAGCTCACGTGTGCATCAAACTAACCGCTCAGCAAACGTTCATGGCGCAAGTTGCAGCCCGCAGTATATTTGTAAATCCGAAAAAGAACCTCAATTTTATGCATATTTTTTAATTTTATTGTATAAAATTGCATATGCCTGCCATATTATTTACTTCTCTTTTGTCTTGCGCTATTAAAATCAAAAATCAAATGCGGAGTCTGTTGTGGGGGCGCGTTATAAATATCAGATCGACGTCATAGTTACTTACACTTGCGGTTTGCTGACGTAATTGCAAAAGAGCACTAATCCATTGCTGAAGTTGGCACTTGACGACACGAAACGTAACCGTGGGCGAACTGACAAATTATCATGCATGGATGCTGCAGCTCAAATAGGTCACTGCCAAGCGCCATTGTCGTTAAAGCTAATTCAACAAAGAAGACTGGGGGGAAGTTCATTACAACCGCAATATATGCAAAAGTAAACAGCGCGGGGCCAAGTGAATGTTTCATGACAGGTGAGCTTGAATATGCAAATTATAAGCAACACCATCCCACTGATAAAAACATTGCAGCCAACAAAATTTTATTCGAAGTAGTGACCGGCAATTCCAGTAGGTGGGAAGCCTCGTGTTTGTGTTGGCAAAATGAATGCTTTTGCGACGTTTTCCGGTTTGATTCTGGTGTGTTTGGCGAGAGAACTGACAGCCATTTGCCCTGCTGATCGAACTTACTTCGGACGTAAGTGAAACATGTAATTAAAATCTCATTATATAGTAAATAAGGGATAATTTTAAATTGCATAAAGGATGAAAATCGAATGGGTGTCTGTTTAATCCATTTTCTCATGACTTTGGGCAAAATTTTCGTAGGAGCCGGATGAAGTACCATGGTTACAGATCAAGACTCAATTTTGGCACTCCCGTTTGATCGAGCCGGATCGGCAGCTACAGCCCAATTCATATCACCTTCTATGCGTTGAACGGGCGGGTCGGCTCAACAAGCAACACTAAATCATTCGATCAGCTGCATTTCCCCTATCTGGTCCTTACAGAGCCAAAGTAGTAGCCCAGGATAGGCTGTCATTTTGCATGCAATCGATCTCAAAATAGCGACCAGTTTTGTTGAAAAAACATATGCCTTCAGCGTTGCTCAGGGGGGAGCTTTATTGCTTTCATATTCTGAACATTGCTGAGTGTTTCATTATTGGCAAAGTTTGATTCCAAGAGCTGTGCACTGCGTAGTGGTGCTCTCATGTCATCTTCGCTTTCGGTAACTATCGGTTAGTCTGCAAATAATAAGCTTTGTATGCAGCCGTCTGCACCATTATGAATACGCTTTTGCGATGAAGCCATTCGCGGCTAATCTTGGCCAGTTTTAATAACGTTATTGTGAACGTTCTCAACAATGTATAATTTTTCAGCCTGTATCGTGGACGGCGCATCCCTTAGGTGCCCGCCAGAAGACTATTGCAGCGTCAACTCGGATGGAGCTAGTGGTGATTGTTGTAAGTTCCCCTGCTTTCTTTGTGCTCTTGAAGATCGTGAACCGGCATAAGTTCCCCTATCCTTCAAGCAGATTTATATCTTCGTCAACTTAATCAATCGCAACTAATATCATGTGATAAAATTTCAAATTAAACAGTATGTCAGCCTTAACTTTTGCCTCTGAAGCGTAATTATTCTTGCGGGACTCTGTGGATAGCGCAAAGTACATTTCTTCAAGTAATGTCCGACGATTGCTTATTTCATGGAACATATTTCATAAATTTTAGGTTCCGGAGCGGTACCGATAGGAACGCCGACACCAACGACAGCAACGGCGGCACCTACCTGCGTTGATTTACTGTCGGATTGTGCAAAAAATGTGGCGCAGTGTACTATCAACAGCTACCGTGTGTTCATGACGACTAACTGTCCGAAGACGTGCAATCGCTGCGGTGTCACGGGCTGCACAGACGCAAACACCTTGTGCACTCAGTGGGCAGCGCAGGGATTCTGCGAGCATTCTTTCTACACCGTCGCTCAGAAGCAAGAATATTGCCGAGCTACTTGCGGATATTGCTAATATGTCACTTCCACCGCACTAGATTTGATTCAGCTAATAAAATTTACCGTATTTATTCTTGCTATGTGACTCTTGTGTGGTTTCCAATTGCACAAGATCGAGAAGCCCACAGTTCATAGCTCCATCAGTGCTTCTGTCAGATATGCGCAAGACTGACTGCAAATGATTCAAATAAATATGCTGGCTAATGTAACACTCAGCTTATTCATCTTAACATCCAACATGTCGAACGAGTCTTACAGCTTATCACAAATAAGTTGCATTGTAAGATTAATCATAATACTTGAATCGAAACTTAAGGCATAGATAAAAACTAGAAAATTAGTTTGCCATCGCGACAAACAAATCTTAAAATTATTCTGCTTCCAGGCATTTTACGCTAGAATGTTCGTAGAGTAAAACAGTTATTTAGCAGCTTTGTCGCTCAGTTTGCAATATTTGACTCAGAGAACATTATAAAATTGAAACAGCTTGACTGCGTCGACTTGCGGCTTGTCAATCTTCACTAACACGGTCGATCGTTTCGGTTGAAACACGAACAAAGATTTTGAGAAATTTCTTTGGCTGCAAAAACGAAACTGTTGGAGCGTGACACCGCGCAATCGTTATTTGAATCTCGCGGCTCTTCCAGATTCACGTTGTATCACGGTATTCTGTCGTATTGCCGTCCCTCTGTTGTATGTCGCGTTCGCGCTCGTACTTGCTCACTCTCTTTCTCTGTCTCTCTCACAATTAGGTCAAACCTATCGCTCTGTATTCTCTCTGTCTCTCGTTATTGATTTCGCTATAAACCGACTGTTCCCTCTCCGTCTCCGAACCGACATCTCACACTATAGCAGAAACGTTCGTTATTGGTTTTTTGCTCCTAGTAAAATCGTGAGCATGCTCAAGCATGACTTTCCGTCGTAATCGTGGGAATTCCGCGCAAAGGCTGGAAAGCCATACGCATGATTCTGCACTGCTATCTTCCTTAAACCGACCGCACATCTGAATTTTCCATTACTGAATTGATCTGTTTTGTCAACTCGATGAAAGTAAACTCTTCTTACCCGATGAAAGTATGGCTGTCGACTTCTGGTGGTCTTCTCTACTCTTTATTCAAAAAGCGCATCCTAGTTCATCCCCAAAAAACTCGAACTAACTCGTACCAGCCCTTTTGCTTTCACATTCTATGATCATTGCGACATTAAACAAAATCACATCTTCATATTGTGATCGTGCTGTGGCGTCGGCACTGGCGAGAGGCGCGACTAGAAGGCGGTGGGCTGCACCGCCAACATGATACAATAAATTCGAGAGGATGGAATAAATTTGACAATGTAAAAACAAAGCATCGTCCTCTGCATGCAAATGAAGCGCGTCAATGCAGAAAAAGCGGAGCAGCTCAAATACAATTAATGCAAATTCAAACTCTGAATGACGTACTGCAATTTTTGTGGCAGGTGCAGATGGGTTAGAAAAATTTCAAAAGCATGCTAATCCGCTAGAATCGGTCATACACGAATAACGCAAAATAAAAATTACTATTCGGCAATCATCAAAGCTTTCTGTCACAAATCTACACATGATGACCAGGTTCTCTTTGCTGTTTTGTCTGTTCTGTGTTCAACTACTTTTTTGGACGAAAGTAGAATCCGTTTGCCCTGCAGAGCGAATCGCTGGACGTATGCTTTATACTTTGATATTAAAACATATCAAATTGATGAAAATCTGTAATTTAGCCTGCATCACTGGACTGTGTCCTCCAGGCTACACTTGCATCGAGGACAGTTGCTGTAAGTTCTGTTTAGAGATATTATTTACCTCATAAAACAACAATGCTTTCGGTAATGTTTGCCTTAAATTAAGTGAAGAAGATTTAGTAATTATCTGTAGACGCTAATTTTCACAATAAAGATGAACTGAAGATGTCATTCAATGTAAATAATATGATGTCATAGCTTTCTGCATGCAGGAATTTATGAACTGACAATGGCAAATTATAGCAACATCAATGAATGCTGTCAGTAATTGCTCTATTGAAAAGTTATCAGAAAGCAGCAGAACTTACAGATACAATATCATTAATTAACAGCAAAATATTATGATAGTGACGTGATGAATGGTAAATACTGCCCTGGATAATATTCAGTGAAACTCCTAGAATAAAAGAATACAGTGAAATTAAAAAAGATTCTTTTATATCCCCAGGCTTTCTTACACCTTGTAACAACATAGTAGAAAAGAAATCTTTAAGTCTCTTACATGAGAGTATTTTCAGGCACCAACTTGACACCTGTAGTCAAGTGTGTCGATAAGCTGTCCGAATGTCCGATCAACGTCGCGCAATGCAATGCGTCATATTATCGAGACTTTATGACAACCAATTGTCCGAAGACATGCAATCGTTGTAATGTTAGCGGATGATGAGGTTAACTATGTATTTCCTCTCACAAACAAACTTGAAAAGTTTAAGCAGTTTTTTATCATCGTCAAAATTGAATCATTTCAATATTTGAATTCATTACACGGTAAACCGAGATTGGCTTCAGATTTAGTAGGAAATTCAAAGGGCTGGTGAAGCTCTGGTAATGCAATAGCTTTCGTTATTTATTGCCATCGTTCGCTATGGCCCCTCGGCTCTTTGCATACAGGTTATTGTATCGTTTAATACCACTATATATATTTTATTGGCATATTCTCAATAAACTTTATCAATGCAATGCATCGCCATTCTTTTGCTTACTGACGATCGTCGGCGGTCAAACTTTAAACATTCATTGGCTGCCGTGCATGCTGCTGCTGTCTACACGCAAAAGAGAGAGCATGTTACACTTTTGATTATCAATAATTTATGACTCTACTTGGTCGGCATTATCTCTGAGTGGCACACATACCACAATAATCTCAAAAGTGGATGGCGACGCGTTGGGCGGATCACAAACAGAAGCGGCACGTGTCGCTCACGAGTAAGAACGAGAGCAAATTTCAAACTTCAACGCTTTGACGCAGTTCATTGCTTCTCCATACCCCTTGCTCATAGCCATCGTTTCGCTTCATGCGACGCTTCACACTTATCGCTATATATTGTCCATCTCTTTGCATTCAACTATTTATATTCTAGGTGGTAATTTTCGACCAAGTTCAGGATACTCTGACTGAACTGTACATTTTTGGCAAAGCGGAATTGAATCCTTGAGAATTTTCAGTACAAACTTAGAACTATCTCTGGCTAAGGGGAACGCTCCTATTAGTAATGCCTTTATCATTGAATCAGTTCGTAGACGGCATGAAATTATGGACATTAAGACATATTTTCGGAGATCAGCGATCAGTCTGCACACTATTCTGAAATTAGTTTCCACAAATGATGGTTTATTACTGGGTGAAAAAACCGACACCGAATATTTTTGAGTAGTCAGTAAAAAAATTGTGCTTCCCACACTCTGGGAAATTACTGCAGTTCGATTCGTGAATGATTATCTCGATATTTTGACAAATGCGGCATTCTTCAGGAATGTCTGCTCTGTTGGCAGTGCTTTCTTCTGTTCTTGCTTTCGTCGTCATTGTAAACGCGGATCCAACGATCACCGTTCCGATCGGAAGCATCGCAACGATAATCGGTTATCAACAGGCGAATCCAGATGGCTTCGTCTTCTACGGAATCCCTTACGCTCAACCGCCGACTGGTCAAATGCGATTCGCCGTAAGTTGAATAGCTCACCAAAAGAACAATGAATTTTAAACTGTTATTTGCTGTATAGCGAAAGAGATAATTGGTGCAACCAGGCAATGCATAAAAATTCTGTTCCAATGATATAATTCTAAATGATAACATAACTCTTGCAAACTAAACAGGTTTTCATAACTTTCTTTAACATTTGCACTTTTTCAACTTTAAACTGGTCACTTTATCGAACTTATTTGAGAGAAAATTGCTCGATCTGATTTTTACAGCCTCAAAACTGATAGAGATAGGGACCGGTTCGATTGGGAAAGTGTGAAAAGTAGTGGGTAAAGAATGAATATGGTATATTTGCAGCCGACGCAGCGCAAAGATCCGGCCGGCGGAGTTCTAGCCTTTCACTTTGGTTCTTCGTGCATTCAGGAAGGACAGGGTAATTTAGACGAAGATTGCCTCTACTTGAACATTTGGACACCCAAGGTACGGTCGGAAACAATGTAGACTGGTATCATTATTGATGAAGATGATTTTCAGATGGATAACTTTACTGCCAATAAGTATCCGGTGCTGTTCTACATTCACGGCGGGGGTTTCGTCGTCGGTTC
>NIUQ01000699.1:0-42573 GCA_002796945.1 Plectus sambesii
GAGGAAAAGGCGAAAGAAGAAGGATTGAGCTCTCAAGAACTGTCTTCCTCTCAGCCACTCTTTCCTCTATTTCAACGCGGACGACGCTCGCAGATATTGCCCGCTCCCGAGCCAGAACCGCCGAAGAAGCGCGGCGCTCGCAAAAATACCGCCGTCCTCAATAGTGACAAGAACAACGCCAGTGCGACATCTTCTCCTCAACCGTCGCTATCTCTTCGAAGGACTCGGTCGCAGTCGAAGGAACTGGGTGCGGACGCTCCGACGAAAGATTCGAATGGCACAACTGAGTCGGCGAAGAAGACGCAAGTTAGGAAGAAGTCGTCGACAACCGCCAAGCCACAGGTCATAGAAGAGGTCGATTTGACGATTAACTCGCCGCCGTTGTCGGCGCGCAGCTGCGTACCGACTAAACCGCCGCCATCGCCGGTTGTTGAGCGTGTACATTCGCGCTGGCTGGGCGAATGCGACTGCGCGCCGTTCGTCGAGTTGATTAATTTGGCCGATTCTCGCGATCTTCGTGGCGCGGCGACGATTGGCGGTAGTGGGGCGTCGTTGAAGATGCGACCGAAGATGAGCGAAGAGATCGTTATTCCGGCGTGGTCATCGATGGGACTGGTCAAGATGACCAAGACAAGAGTGATGAATGGCTGTGATGAGTCGCCGCTGCTCAGCAAGTCGCTCGTGCACAAAGTAGTCGAATCGTCCTTCACCGCCGACCAGAAGGCGGTCTTCAGTCGATTGCGGTCAGTAGAAGGCGATCCATCGGCGCTCGTTTGGACCGAAGCCTCCCGCCCGCGTCACGCGTCCCACATGCTGGGCGACGCTATGGCCGTTGCTAGAGTCGAGAATTGGCTCAAGACGTGGAAACAGCGGCTATCTTCTGGCGCGAAAAAGACGAGTATGCACTAATCGTTGTTATTTTGCTTATTTTTATTCGATTTTCAGACGGCAGCGCGACGGATAGGATGAAGAAGCGCGGGCGGAAGCGGCGAAAGTCGTCTGACGACGAGTCGGATTACGACGACGAAGATGTGATGGCGAATCCGTTCGTTTTGGCTGGCGCAACGGGCGTAGGAAAGACGGCATTGGTGAGAATTAAATATCAAAAAATGTTCCTACTTGATTTTGAGACTATTTGTTTGAGGTGTATGCGCTGGCTGAAGCGATGGGTATGCGGGTGATCGAAATGTCGTCGAATGCGCGACGAGCGACCGCACAACTCCGTCAGACTCTTACCGGCGCGACGCACACTCACAGGGTTGGTGCTCTTTCATTTTCTATCTCAGTAGAGCCGTGATCTTTCACCAATTGTGGGTATTTAGTATTTGACAGCTAAACTCGACGATAGTACTTGCTTGGGGGTTTTATTATGTGTTTGTTATTTTGAGCGTTTTCTTTTGTTAAGGTATCGTGCAGCAGTGTGTCCGACTCGCCACTGAGCGCGTTCCTGTCGCCCTCTGCCGCAAAGAAACCAAAGCTGACTGAAGCGCCACCAAAGACGATTGGGCAATTTTCGATCATCTTGATAGACGACGTGAGTTCGACCATCCTCTCCGGTGTCTCTCTTTATTATTTTAATACTGTGATCTCAGGCGGACATATTGCTGCCCGACGACGACGGTTTCTGGACGACGCTCAAGTTGTTCGCTGCCGAGTCCCGAGTGCCAATCGTTCTCACGTGCGCTGGTATGTTTACTCGCTCTTTTTCGCATTACATTAAAGGGACTTTACCACCTCTAGCTGAAAGGAATGTACCATATATTGTCTTCAGCTTCTTATGACAAGCTGGTTGCGAACTAGACCTGTTTGTTTTAATTAATTTACCGCTAAACATGTAGTCATAGGTAGCTGTAAACAAAAGGTGGTAGATTACTTTTGGCTTTAAGTGACCGCAGTTCCTCTTTGACCACTATTTCAATAATCCTCAGGGGACGTTGCAGACGAGCTGCGCTGTGTGACTGAACTGCGTCGCGACAACCCCGATGCCGCCTTCGACAGCGTCTGTCTCTCGCCGCCGACTGTTCATCAACTGTCCGCTTACCTACAAGTAAGTTCGCTCCATTCTGCCTCTTCCTATCTAATGGCGCTTTTTAGGCCGTTGCACTCAGTCTGTCGTCTGTGGCTGTATCGATGGATTCGCTGGATCGTCTGTGTCGCGAGTATAACTGTGATGTGCGTCGTTGTCTACTCGCAGTTCAGGCGTTAGTGGCGGCACGCGGAGGCGTTCGCAACGGCGATAATGATGACGACGTCGACGGAGAGCATTTGCCGAAGCCGATCGACGTTGTTCCGCTCCGCCAATCGGGCGGCGAGTCGTCGTTGACATGGCTCCAACGCTGTCGACTGAACAGCGACGCGGCGGCGTTGGAGTCGACTGAACGTCTCGGTCGATTCGGTGTGCAGCTGCTGGACGGGTTGACCGACGCGGGCGATTCGTTGCCATCGCCATACGATCTTCCGTCGCACTACGCAGAGTTCGTCTTGTCGGAGGACGTTGACGGGAAGAGCGCGGTGGAACGGATATCGCATAGTGAGAATGCTGTCTTGGCAGTTCGCGAATCCCTCCACAAGAGCCAGTTGTGCAGCGGCTTGAACTGTATCAGCGTCGACTATTGCTCTTTCTTGGCTCAGATGGCGAAGACGTCCGAAGCGCAGCAACGCGGATCGCGCCGCCATCAGCATTACTTTGACAAGACCACTACCGACGGCCTCATCATCGACCCCCACGACCGCCTCAAGACTGCCTTTGCGCGCGCTTTCAACTCCCTCCTTTGACACACCTTCGATTTGATTCCTCGGCTTTTTTCTTGCTCCGCTATTGTTAATATTCTGCACACCAAACTCTGCTGCGTCCTACTTCCTTTTTAGTTTTACTAACTCTTGTGCAACTTGTGCTGATGTGGAATAGCGGTGTTGTGTTGTAAAGTTTTCAGCAGCTTGTTTGTATTGAAATGGTTTGAGTTGGATAAAGTAGCTAGAGAATCTTGCTTATACTTCGAAGAGGGAAATGTAACGATGAACAAATGGTGTGCAGTGAGTCAATGATTGAGAAAGTAGATGATTGAAGAAGTAGTTAGGAAGCGACGAGGCTCCCACGACGGTCGTATCGCTCACGAACGGTGATTAGTAGATGACGCTTCGTTGGCGTTGGACTGCGCTGATTGGTCGGCCGAAAATACCTGTGGCAGTGGACGACCATTGGTCCGGACGGGCGGAGGATGGGCGCGCAGGTCGTCGAAGAAGCGGTGATTGAGGATAGCGGTGCCTCGCGGGCGCCTGTCCGGCGCATAGCGCATCAAGCTCTCCAGCAGTTGCAACGCATCCATCGATGTCCTGTCCGGGAAGAGCTGAAACACGAAGCTCGCACGAAACGCCTCGAGAGGCAAAGAGAAGCGACCACATTTCGGATGCCTCGAGCGGGTCGGCTGGCGAAAGGCGGTCGAGCGACACCCATAGCGATGCAGTCTTCGTTGCTGGGGATGCCGAACAGCTCGATGATGAGTCGAGTCTGGTCGTCCGTGTTGCGCCCCGCGAGCATCACGTTCCCGATCATTAGTTCGCCCAGCACGCACGCACCTGCCCATATATCTGCAATCGCTCTGTCTTACGGGAACTATCCTGAATGTCGTACCGATGGCGGGCGTGTAGTAGACGCTCTCGAACAGCAGCTCGGGCGCTCGGTAGTAGCGCGTTACTTGGTAGCAGGTGCTCTTCTCGCCTCGCACGAGCCGCTTAGCCGAGCCGAAGTCGCCTACCTTCACAATGCCACTTTGCGGATCGCAAAGCAGATTCGCTGGCTTCACGTCCCTGTGCGCAATGCCCAGTTCGCACAGGTAACCGAGAGCGCAGAACATCTGCCAAGTGTACATCTGAAATGCGAATGGTTGCGCTTCGAAGAGCGATCAACCAAGAACAGACCTTGATGTCAAGCAGATCCATTGGTTGGGGACGGGTCGCTTTCTGTACACTGGCTAGGTCGAACGGTAGAAATTCGAGGACCAGACATTCGCAAGTCTGAAGCGTCTCCCGCGTCACTCGAGTTAACCGCGATAAACTACCTTGTTCTTGTCGAGAGTGGTGTGAAAGAAATAAAGCAGCTGGACAATGTGGGGATGGCTAAGATGGCGGAGAAAGTGAAGGTCGCTGTTGCGATGGCCGATCGTGGACCACGTCTTCTTGATGGCGATCAGGCGCTCTTCGGGAAGGCGTAGACGGGCCCGGTAGACCTTGCTGAAGACCCCGCTGGCGTGCGGACGCTCGTCGCTGATGTGCAATACGACCATATCGGACTTCTTGCCGTCATGTTTGCGAACTTTCTCGGCAAAGATTGGGCGCACCATCCGACCGCTCGCGACGATAACAAGTAATGACAAAAGATCGTTCACTTTTACTATCGCGGAGTTGCCAATATATTATCATTATTTTCATTCAATGTCAATGACTTCATACCGTACAATTGGTAATCAGAGCTATACGCTTCGACCAATAAGATTACTAGCATTTTGCGACTTCCAAAAATCGATGCATCCGCACAATTTTGTGACGTTTGCCTACTTTCTTGGAGCCTTCCATCTTGGCCCTTTTCCATGAGAAAAAGGCAAAACTAGAAAGTGATGCATGCGAAGTTAATTTTTTGAAGTAATTACGACGGCAAGTACGATTTCTCTCAACCATAAGGAAATATTCCTTACAGCGCACCAGGGTACACGCGCATCACATTATAATACCAATTATCGTAGAAACTGTACAAAAGATCACATCAGATGTCAGCGATTTGGAGGAAGACGTTCCTAGTCGATTCCACTTCGTCGTGGTCGTGGAGGTCGGCGTAAAGTGGCGCATCTCCAGACATTTCGACTTCGTCGGCGGCCTGATGCCACTTGCTGTCCGCAATGGGAATGCAAGCGCCGATCGCGATGTTTTGAACTTCATCGACGGCTTGAATGTCGAGTTCGTAGCCATGTTTGCATTGGCACGTTAGCGATCGGTCGCTGCATTCCGAGTGTTCCGCGGTACACTGATTCTCTCTGATCACAGTGTCCAGGCACCACCCACCGATCGTGCCATTTTGTCTCTCTAAATTTGCAATTCATTGATGTGTATAAATATGGATTTCAGACTCACCGTCCACCGCGTCCATCATCACAACGTTCATTATGTCATTGCACCGCGCGGCTGCGTTGATCTACAATAGCAAGATAAGACTGTATACGGTATGTAAAGTTTGTTCCTTACGTAGCCGTCCGGACAGAAGCCCACGCAGCGACCCTGATGGATTAGTTTGTGCGAAGGGCACATACAGTATCCTGCATCGCACCGCGTTTCCGGCACTTTCAGCGCGCACTGATCGGTCACTGTGCATCCGCGTTGACCTGGATAATATACTGAAAAAGGGAGAAATGAGCCAAACGCTGCTGAATGCAGATATAGGTGATACATGGAAGGCATTTGCTGTTGATCTTGTATGTGTTGGCTGGACACTCCTCCAAAGAGAACGGCGCCGAAGGCAATGAGCTAAATCGAGAGACTGCTGAGTCGATCGAAGGGCTGGGCCATTTGCGAGCGCGTAGGGTAGATGCAGTGCAGCACTGCCAACGAAGAAACGGCACGCTGTACTGGCATAAGTAACCTTGCGGACAAGCGGTGGAGCCCGTCATAGGGTCGCATTGTCGCACTTGACTGACTCCATCGAACAGCGGGCGAGATCCAATCGGGCACCCGTCTAGGGCTAGAACAGCTCAGAATCAGTTTTAGTCATTATTAAAACATCCGCAAACCGGAAGAGGCCGATCGACTGCTAGGCGCGCAGCAGTAGGAATTCTGGCGGATGGAACTGAAGATGCAGGTGTATGGAAGACCGCATGGATTGGTTGTCATATGGCACAGCACCGGAACTGTCGCTCCGGGTGGAATGAATGGAATTTGGAAAACTGGACAGTAGTCTGAAAGATATTATTCGACAACGGCTCGATTACTTCGGAAACACTCTTCCAACGCCCACCTGTCAACAACGGGTTCGCAGCTGTAATCCCAGAAGAACAACAAATGTACTGGGCGGTTATGGTGCTCGCTAAGCAACTGAACCCGTTCGGGCAAACGTTCGCTGAGGTTGGTGAACAATACTGTCGTTGGTTGGTTCCTAAAATTATTTGAAATTAAGCTATCGAGAGTGTGTCGCACTGACCGGCTGCGACCAAGGGCGTCGCTCCATTGGCGCAGTTTGGAACAGCCAAGGTGGTGACCGCAGTCGACGAACCGGAACCGCAACAGAGATAGACTCCATCGACTGTGGATTGAGTACAGTAGAATCCAGGAGGGCAGGCGGTAGATCCTCGAGGACAAGAGAGACCGCGAGTGTACAGCAAATAGCCGTTGGTGCCGGCGGGGCAGCTGGCGCTCAGAGAGTTCGCTCCCGGACAGCAGACATACTGGCCTGCGGTCGATGACGTTTGGCAGCTGCGAGAACAACGACGTCCTCTTTAACCAAATATAAGCACTAATTCCCTACCTGTATCCGACGGGACAGGTGTTGACCGCAATGTTGCAAACTTGCGGTACGGCCGAACCCGGTGGATAATAGGGAACAACGCCGCTGGAGCACAACGAGAAGGACTGCTGCACAGGGCAACATACGTAGCGACCGTCGAGTGCGGGTTGGCAGCCATAGCTCACTGGGCAGGCATTCAGGGTGTTCACCAAGCACTCCTGGGGCAATGTGTTGCCGGGCGGAATGTAAGGCTGGACATTCCCGACACATCGCGTCTGCGTTGTCGTCGTCGTTCCTGTCTGACAGCAAATCGTCACCGATGGAATGTTCGTCGCCGTGCACGTTGATCCCAATGGGCAACCTGCCAGATCTGCCTGGCACACTTGCACCTGGTTCGTCGATCCCGAGATATAGCTCGGGATTAATCCCCCGCTACACACTGGAGCCACTTGACAGCAAATTCCCGTCGCTGCCGTCGAGCCCACCGCCCGAAGACACAAGTAGCCTCCCGCGCAGCCGTTCACCGCATTCATTGTGCATGCTAGACCGTTCGACAGCAGACTGTTCGGACACGTGGACGTCGTCGTGCCGGTGGTCGAACAGCACAGATAAAAGCCGCTGATATTTGCGCTGACGACGCATTCGTTGTTGGCGGGACAAGTATTGCCAACGTCGGGCTGACAGGAGACGACCGAATCCGAGCCTAAATGGCAGAACGGTCATCGCGCTGCGGAAAGAAGCTGATTTTGCGCACCGGGAATGATGTAAGCAACGCGGTTGTTGGGGCAAGTTAGTGTTCCTTGACAGCAGATGGCGGCGTTTGTTGTCGAACGAATGCACGAAGAGCCTGCTGGACACGTGCCCGGAACATTGAGCGTGCAAACTTGCACAGTCGTTTGACCTGAAGAGCGAACAAGTGGCGATGAAAACATGCCGATTGACTATACCGGACGGGATAACTGGAGTCATGCCAGTTGGACAGTTGCCGCTCGTCGTTCCGGTCGATGCACAAAAACTAGTGCAGACGGTTTGGTCGAGGAATCTGTTGGCGTTACCTCCGCAACCTGTCAAAGTAGTTGCAAAAGACATTAAAAATCATAGGTAAAAGAAGAATCAGCGAACCGAGGTAGGTGAACTGCTGGCAGGTGCTGGTTGCTGTGTTATAGTACCACAAAACGCGCTGCACGCCGCCGGCGCAAGCGACTCCGACGCTGAGACCTATTGTGCATGAGGTGGCTGAAGCAAAATGGTATTGTGGACAAAGTCAAAAAGCCTGGGAATGTTCATACTCGCTAGTGGACAACAGTACGATTGAGCGCCGCTGGGTGTGCATGAATAGCCTTGTGGACAAGGTATTGCCACGGAACAGAGCTGAAACTGATTGTTCGGATCGAGTAGCGGCGCCGCACCGCTGCAAACTGAAACCATCTCGAATGCGTACTCAACTTCGTCAAAGAATCGCACGCACCATTGTTCACAGCCGACAGGCAAAAGTTCGAGCATTCCACTCTGGTGGCAAAATTGTTGCTGTTCCCATCGCAACCAAGGTACTGGAACTCGACGCACTGGCGCGTGCTCGGATTGAAGGAGTAGCGAGTGATGCTCGTCGTCGAAGTGAAGCACTGAGTGCCCGAAGCGGCCGCCTCATTGCACACCAACTCTATCATTTCAATCGCCTGTTTGAAACGGTCTGCGGTCACGAGTGAGCGAACCTGGTGTGGGACAGCAAATCTGGTTGACCGGTCCAAATGTCGGCGCTTGACACGTGTACTGACTAGGACAGGTGGTAGTTGTCGTCGTGCAAGCGCTGTTGGTGGCGCTAGTGCCGACCCGGTAAGCCCTTCCAATGCTACACTGCTCTGAAGAAATGGGGCGATTTGTTAAGGACACGGATCGTGGCCAGATCGAGTGCCCTTCACTCGATGAGGGTCACTCGAATGGGCGAAAAAACAGCTGCACGCTGCACACGGGCTTACTCGCGAGGCAAAAGCTTTCGCACTGTTGGAGAGTGTCGAATCTGTTGTCGTTGCCCCCGCAGCCGCTGTATTGAAAAGTACGGCAGGTGCCGGTCGTGACATCGAAGTAGTATTTCGTCTGAGCGGTTTGACTGACGGCGCATGTCACACCGGCATTCATTTGCAGCCCGCATACACCATCTGACGATAAAGAAGATAAAAGTAAAAAATCCGAGGCCTAATATTTTGGCTCTTTACCCGCTTTTCGACAGCAGTACTGGGCGCCGTTTGTTGTGACGCATTCGTAGCCGGTTTGACACGGATTACTCTCAGAGCAAACCGTGATTCCCCCGAGCGGAGCGCCGGCTGGGCACACGGCTGTAAGCAGCGCATTTTGATTGCAAGCGCGCGGAAGATAAATGAATGATGAAACTGACCACTCGAGGGACAGCAAATGCCCACGTTGTTGACAATGGTGCAAGTATGACTAGCAGGACACGGTACGGAGGCCGAGCACGGGTTCGGCGACGCCAGCGGCGACACTCCGGACGGACACAAATCTGCACGTGCTCGTTAGAATTTTCGCCACTCTCACCCCTAAGTCACTCGAGGCACTCACTTGAGACGGTATTTGATGTCGCCGAGCAGCAGATTGGTGTGTTCAACGAAACGCTCTGCGCGCACACGAAACCGTTCTGGCACGCGTTCGCTTGGCCCAATACGCATATTACATAGCTACCGGTGGCCGGGTTGAGGAACGCCGCCGAGTTGTAAGGACATCCGAAGTTGCTTCCGCAGCAACGCGTCACTGTGCCGCTAACGACGTTGCACCCGAAGCCGGTTGGACAAGTCGACGGTTGACCTAGTACGCAGCTGAGTGGTTGCCCCGTCGTCGGCTGAAGCAGACAACCGGTAAGGATGTCGTGCTAGCGCAAAGAGCAATCTACCGAGATGTATGTCACTTGATTTCCGGTGCAAAGGCCGGACGTAGTCACCGTAGTCGGATTCTGACAGCAGTAAGACGAACCGGTGGCAGCGTACAACGTGCAGACGTAGCCTGAAGATAAGTATTTTCTCCAGAACACTAAGTGTGAATTCGAAAAATACCATCGGGACAGCTCGATATTGATGGATTGCATAGTACCGGGGCGCTTAAACGCGTCAGAGGAATTCCAGCGCCGCACAGGTCAGCTAAATCACCGCATTAACTTGACTGTGAAAAGAGCTGAAAAGATTCAGAATGCACAAACCCGGAGCTTGGTTGAGCGGATTGGAAAACGGATCATCTTCGCCGAACAGCGCGTGGTCCGAGTCGCATTCTAACGTTGTGGCATTGAACTGCCGGCCTTGAACGCAGTGTCGACGAGCAAATACGCTGGAATAACGCGGTAGGCGATGAAGAAGCCAGATAAGTATCACTTTTAAAGCTACCCTTCGAGTGAACAATAGAAGTACGCTGATGGATCTTTTGGATCAGGCTTTTTGACGGCATCGCTCGGATTGCATTCGAGTGAGGCAAACGACGGCGCTGAAAGAAGACCGATAGCTGAGGAAAAGTGACAGGAAGAGGCGAGAACGAACAGGCAAGCAGCGTGAGCAGTGCGAATCGCAAACCAAAATCACGACTGGTCGGCATGAGGTCGAACACGAATGATGACGTCAAGGTCGGCTCAGTACATAGTGGCCGCGAGGATAAGACGGACACCTGCTGCCGCGCCGGCGGACTACACTGACCACTGACAGTGACGGAGCAGGTAGAAGCAGAAACCGGCCGGACGGGTCACTGTCCAGCGCGTGCCGCCGACGCAAACTGGTCGAGCAGCGCTTCGAGTGGCGGTCATTTGTTTGTCGGCCGCCCTAGCTGTGTGTTTTCGTGTACGGTCGTAGTTGACAGCGCGAAATAAGCCTTGGATGATGTATAGTCGTTTCAATAGTCCCCCACCATCCGAGCACAACAAAGCACAAGGCAGCCGGAACTGTCCTTCGGACACGAAAGACAAATGCCTGTGCTGCCAACGGCGGCCAAGCAATGCGTCAGCGGCACGCCGACAGTGCGCCTTCAATTGCATCGCTCCTCCTGCGCAAACACCCGACACATTTGCTTTCCAAGCGATCCGAGCAGATCAGCAGCAGAGTTTGATCAATGAATCGATGGTATGCAGAACAATCAAAATTTACTGTTTGCTCAAAAAACACATGGAACCATCAGCTCGTCTTCAATAATACAGCCNTCAGAGTTTGATCAATGAATCGATGGTATGCAGAACAATCAAAATTTACTGTTTGCTCAAAAAACACATGGAACCATCAGCTCGTCTTCAATAATACAGTCACTATATCAACTCATTTTTATTTGTTCCTTGAATCAGTTGATCATTTTATGTCTCTTTCGTTTCAGTGGACTTGGGCTTGTTGTTGCCGTTGAGTTTCTTCTTTTTGATTTATGTAGTTTTCGCGACTTTCTTTGGCAGCGACAGTCCACGGTTTTCCAAAGTCGTTCTCTCGCAGTCCTAGAAAGTGTGTGTCGTATATGATTTTAAAAAATGCCTTACAGTAGCCCGCCATACCAAGGTAGTTTAATATGTATCATTTCCAATTTAATACAGACACTTTCCAACTCAAAGAGGATATTATTATCCATATTGATTTGACTTTGAAAGTGTCCTTTTTGATGATGAGAATAATATCGTAATTAAGACGGAAGCGGTTTAGTAGAGTTTATCTTTTGATTACAGTCCCGGGGATCTGTTTTATTAAAAGGAGGGTGTCGAACTCAATGTCCCTCGCTGATCACATTAATTTTAATACATATAACCTATACATATGTGCATAATTTATGTAACCGCGGCCATAACTGAGTTTTAATGGGCTCCCTTTATGAAGCCCACATACGCTGTTTTGTCATTTTATCAAACACTACTCCATTCAGTTAAACATTTAGCGCACAGTTCATCTAAATTTTTACTATTGACTATTCGAAATACGTGAACCGCTTTCAGATACAGTCTCCTCTTAAGACAGTCAGTAGCCTCCAGGCTCGGTTTGGTCGTACATGGTAGCCCGCTCATTGCAGTTAATTATAAAATTGAGCCTTTATTTATACCTGGCATATGCCCAGAGTATCCGGGAGCGGGGATGCGTTCCTTGTCATCCATGTTGCCAGCCCCACCACCTCCTCCTACATATCGACCACCATTGTATCCGCCGCCGCCGCCGCCGCCACCGCCGCCGCCGACGCCGCCTCCTCCTCCACCGCCAGGTTGCTGGTTGTACCCTTGAGATTGGCGGCCCGGCGCTTGTCCGCGCAGGGCTTGTTCTCTCCTCTGTTTGTTGCGCTCGACTTCTCCTTGAGACCACCATCCCTTTTCCAACCCTGCGAATATGTCATCGCCCATAAACAATGAACTCGGCTGGTGATTATTGACGACGCGGCCGTCGAGGTGTGCACTTCGTGATCGAGGGCGCTGTTGTTGCCCTTGTTGCTGCGATTGTTGATGCCCTTGCTGTTGCGCTTGCTGGTGAGCTTGTTGCTGCGCTTGCTGATGAGCTTGCTCCTGCGCTTGCTGGTGCGCATGTTGGAGTGCTTGTTGATGCGCATATTGCTGCGCTTGTTGGTGAGCGTGTTCTCTTTGTTGATCATAGTGTTCATTTCCGTTCTGCCGATCGTAGTCATCTGCGGTAATTGGAAGGTTAATATTTGATGCTAAGCGTCTGCGGCGGTTAACGGTGCTGGTAAGTACCTGGGTGTTGTTGTCGACTTTCTGGTCGGGTGCGTTGCCCATTTCGAGGCGCCGACGCGGCGCGACGAAGGACCGAATGGGTCATTTCTTCTTGGTCAGGAGCCCGATGTCCGGCTTCCTGAAATTGTATAGAAATATATGGCTCTGAAAATTAGCATGCAATAGAGAGATTAGCCGAAAAGCGAACGAATGAATTTAGCGAGCGCGATGGGGACGGGTCAATATCATCGATACGGCGATGGCATTGTTGACAATGTTCGGCGCTTGGATACGTACGGAGCGCTGCGTTCGAGCGCACACGACAAATCAGCTGAAACTACGCTTACCTCAATTTGATGCCCACGGCCGTCGACTGCTACAGCATGCTGCGAGTTCGTGCTGCAATTCTGACTTGTCTAAGGGTCAAGTGAATTTCAGTACTCAACCTGTTGTAAGGCTGGGCGTATCCCCGGCCGCCTTGTCGAGCCGAAGCTCGTCGCGAACCGGGTCGTTTCAGGGGCGCCAGCGTCGCATTTGGTCCCTTCGGATTTGGCAGATCTTGTGGAGAACGAACGTTCGTCCCAATCCTCCACTTGTCTCCCGGAATATGACCGCCAAAACCTGAAAGTACCATCATGCACTTGATAATAATAATTTAAAGCTCTCATCACGGACCAGATATAGGATTCGTCTTCAACTGGGCTACTTGTGATGCCGACAATGAGTTGCTTAAACTGGAAGAATTTTCGAAAAACATGACGATAGTCGATGTGCCAAGCTTACGACCACCTACCACTGAACGATCACTTGTCACTGAGTGATGCGACTGTTTGTGGGGTGGCGGTAGCCGACTTTGTTGACAGGTTGCTTGGAAACATGGCTGGTCTCTTTTCTCAATGCGCACAATTCGGTCAGTGTTCACCAATTTGCTTTTGCGAGTAAATTGACGTTCAACTATCAATAATCCAGGCGTGTACTTTCTCAGGCATACCGCAGTCAATAAAAATTCCGTTGATCTCCCGCTCTTTCTGTATGGTTGGGTCACATGTTTATTGACTAAATAGCTTCAAAGAGCTTTTCAGCTGATAGTTATAGTTAAAACATAATCGTGCGGTTAGAGCGGGTGTTTGTCGCGTTGCTCGGCGCGAGTGCCATAGCCGCCAGAACGAGGCACGCATCAATAGACTCGGTGACGAATCCTCACGCAATTTTCATGAACTGCACTGATAATTTGGATTGTTGTCATCTGTCTTCGCAACAGAACTGTACTCAAACGCTTGCATATATAGTTCTGATGTTGAAGTGTTGCACAGCTTTATTTCAAAGACTGCTTTCATCAAAAATCATCATCGATTCGGAACACATTCTGTATAGAGCTAGAAAAAATCAAAGCAAACTCAGAGCCGCCGATACGCCGGCGACAACTGTTTTTTGCATTCGGAGACAGAGTAGCGGGTTTTCTCGAAAGTAGCGCCCTTTGATTGCATTCTTATTCTTCCAAAGCTATTTTAAAGGAAAAGTGAGATGAGGAAACATTTTTACAAAAATAAACGCATCTCTTGAATGCGAGATGTGGCGTATATTTTAACTCTTGGCAGTTCGATCATAGCTCACGAAAATAGGCATCCGGGGCGCTGATATTCGAGAAAACCCGGCGGAATAAGGCGGCTATCTATGAAACATATATATATCCGATTGGACATGCGCGAGCATGTATGGCACGCCGTTTTCGCACGACACGACAAAGGTTGCAGATGGGACCATAAATCACAAGGCTTCGGCGCTCGGCCATACGGGCACACTGGATTAGGGCGATGCAGTATAAACAGGTATGACGCGATTTACAAGCGAGAAAGTATCAGCGATATGTGCAAGACGGGCGCAGAGAGCGGATAGCGCGTCGTCGTCATTCGTCAACCAGACTGCGGTTCAGCAATCTGTACCCGCACGAAGGCGCCCGTTTGCAACAGCGTATTGGCGGCGACGACGGCTTGTCCGTCCTTGGAGACGAAGAGGGCGAGACCTGAAATAAAAGGATAATATGATCAGGGGCATGACCTGATAAAGGAATAACGGCGCGACCTCCGGGATGGGGCGCTGGAACTTTGCCGGCGGGTCGAGTCTGGTCCTGACTAGCCCGCCGGGGATGGATCACGGAAGTCGTCATGATTGGCGCCAGCGCCTCCTGCGAATTCTCCCGCGAATGTATCACCGCCCGGCTCGAGCTCGACGACGGTCGCGCGAGAGTGGGCGTGGGCGCCGCCGACTGCTGTTGCAACTGCTGCTGCACTATTCCAGCCGAGGGCGGCGCGCTCGCGTAACCGCTTCCCAACGACGACGAGTGCGCGCTCGTCTGACTGTCTCTGCGCAAACGCCCCGGGGGCGAGTCCGCCACCAACGAACAGCCCGCCGCGCTATCTGCAAACCGTTCGTCATTCATCGCTCGCAAATCATCCGCCAATCTTCACGAACCGATCGTTAGCGATGGCCCCGCTTTGCAGTTCGTCTGTCGCACGACGACCGGCGGCGGCGGATGGGATATGCTTTCGAAGCCGCTCGAACTGGAATGTGTCGATTGGTTGTCGTCGACCAAACTCGACTGGGGTGACGGAACGGCGGGGTCGGTGGAGCTGGCGGAGGGCGCCTTCCTGTCAGCCGGGTTCAGGTAAACTTGCTGGTCGCGCGTCATCTGACGGGGGCTAAAGCGGAACGGCGTCGACTCAGCGTCAGCGTAGGCAGCCAGTCAACAACGAACACTTTGAAGCAGGGATCAGCGCTGTGATGACACATGACCACGGTGATTCGCAACCGCGAGTTATCCTCGCGCTGGTGTCCGCTGCCGTAACCATCGAGCAGGTAGGAACGCGACTGTCCGGCCACTCCCGAATCGGCAAACTCCGACAAGTTGACGTCCACAAAGCCGAGCTTCTGGTACGCCTTCCCGCCTTTCAATTCCTGCAATCAATCGCTGCTTAGATCGGGCGGCTTCACCGATGGACTGCCCTCAATAGTACATCCCGATCGATTCGCGACTCGCCGCCCACAAACATAAATTTCGATGTGATTTAAGTGCCTTGTCGCCGGCTGGCAGCTACACGGCGGGGAGTCGTGACGTCACACGAACAGACGGCAGGTAACAAACAGCGCGGACGCGTATATAAAGACGGCGCTGGCAGACACACCTTGCCCCCACACCCAACCATCATCCATTCTCGCTGTCAGCCAGCAATGTTTTGAAAATACTCACCTTTCTGACTGATACCCGACAAAGACATGGCTCCAGCACGCCCGTATTTGGATTCGAAGCGATGCGGCAGGAAAAGTCGAAGCGACGCTCCCAGCACACCCGGTGATTAACCACCTCGACGCTGAAAAACAACCTCGATAAGAAATCGCACAGTCGAGCGCCGATTGGCGTGACGATGCGGGCCCCTCTAGCGCCGCAAACAAAGCGATAAAATACCGGGACAACCCGCAGACACGTGGGCCCCTCATTCGCCAGAAGCGGGTGTCGATGCGGAATGCGGCACTTTGCGATGCTACGCTGCGCCGCCGCAGCGAGTACAAACCCCGCGCTATCATACACAAACATACAAACAGCGATGATCGTCGAAGTGTGCTAAAGGTTCTGTGCTCACAAAATGTGGTGCTTGTAAAGTGTGATGTTTGATTCTCGTATAGAGCTTGGAGGAAGGGCCTGGCAGGTGGTCGCGTGGGGAAAAGTCTGCGCTTACAAAATGTGGTGCTTGTAAAGTGTGATGTTTGATTCTCGTACAGAGCTTGGAGGAGGAAGAGCCTGGCGGGTGGTCGTGCGGGATCAGAGCGGCAATTATTAGCTACCCACGCAAGGGACGGATTGACGCGTCGCCCGCCGGACACGAAAGGCGTCGCCTCGAGCCGCGATTTGCGTAATTATTGTCCAGGATGGCCAACGCCGCGCCAGCTCATCATCATCACCAGGGCGTATGCGCATTCATTTATTCATAATTCGCCACTGCCCGCCCCCCTTCCCACCGGAGCAGATCGACCGTAAATCGCAGTGAAACGAGCATTCTCCTTTCCCTTTCTGCCCATGTCCATTTGCAAAGGCGCCGCGTTAACCCAAAAATCAGCGGGCGAGATCGCGCCGTCGCGGGGTATATTGCTGACGCGCGCGCGCCACTGTCTATCTTGTGTCTTCCGTGGTACGTGTCGACGAAACTCTAATGCGCACTCATGCGATCACTGTCTCACCCTTTCTTTCGCTGTCGGACAGCCGGCGACGACTGAATTTAAATAGACGCTCATCGCGCCTTCTCTCTCTCTCTCTCTATCTCAGTGAATAGTCAACCGCACAGACAGTCGTCATGCGATACGGCGACGCACACGGAGCAAAATCAACCTTGCACGAGCATGCGCGGCAGTCAAGCAGAGTCGGAGGAATCGGATCTGGGAAAAGGCGAAGAGAGACGACGACGGGGGGGGGGGGGTGATCGGCTGGTTGTTCGCGCCGGATATCGGAAACCGTCGCATATCGACATTTCCCGTCGTGGGCATGTATTGTTCCTGGCGGGGGCTGCGATCGACATGCTCGGCGCCGTCCCTTGACGCCCGCACAAGCGGGCTCGTTCGCAATTGCGCTCATTCACAATTCATCCGCTGTTGGCGCCCGTCGTCGACGTCGTCGTCGCCGCACTCCGCCACGAGTCACTCGCGAACCAACCCACCGAGCCGGACGAGCTTGGGGGAAACTGGAAGCGGAGGCGGCGCCCGCTTCTTTGATCTGGCTCAACCGGTCCCGGTGGCACGAAGCCTGCGGTGACGCCAGCCGAGACGCCGATCAAACACACGTCGGCCGCCCTCTCTCTGGCACCGAACCTCAAGCCTAGTCCTTCGCCTAACCTCTCTCCCTCTGCCTTCATATCAGTCTTGACAGGGGACGCGGGCGTCACTCGAACTGTACCACGAGGCAAGACGTCGAGAGTCCCAAGTTGGCATGCGCCTTCGGCCCCGCCTTGTACGGAGCCGCCATACCGCGTCAAACTCAAAAAGGCGAATCTGGCCGACCCCCCGCGGGACATGCCAAGAGATGACGCGCTCAAATGAGATGCCAGCCGCCTCCAACCCGGTCCGCGTTCGGCGACATTCCCCACTGGCGTGCGCGTCGTTTACCGTCGGTCCTCTAGCGCGATAACTGCTCTATCTCACATCCGGACAGAGCACGCACCAGCACACGACAGCAACAATACAGCCCGCGCGCTTACGATGTTTGCCCAACATAACCAACGAATAGGCCCCCCTCGCAAGCGCACCCACATGACAAGAAACGCAAGCGGACTGCGGCGACAAAAAGAAAGTAATGGGAGGGGTAAAACAGACCGTGCGGTAGAGTTGACAAAACTGCCGCCGTCCAGAAGGCGCACTTTGGAGAAGAGCACGGCGTTCACGAGCGGCACATCGCTCAGATCCGTCACCTCCAGATCTACGCTGAATTTGAAGCGCTTCTTCTTTAGGAAGCTCATGCTCGGTATACAATCCGTGATGAACGTGGTGGAAGTGCGCCGAGGTACGTCGCTCGCACCAAGGCACGCAATCGACGTGAAACGCTAAAAATGCCAGCGATTAGCGTGATTAACCACGAAACTCAACTATCTCTCTCTCACTAGTAAACGAATCGACTGCAAACCCATCTCTCTTTTACGGAAAATGTAACGGGGAGACGAGAGCGATGATTGAGCAAAAACGTCTCTCGCCCAGAGCGACCTAGTTTATTCGCACCGATATCCTATTCACAGAGCGCACTTTGAATCGACGCGAAATTCAGAACGAATATACTTTCGCTATGATTACTGCAACTACCTAGTAAAATGATTAATTATAGAGAACTCCCGCCTATGCCGCCACAATAGCCGCATCAGGTAACGACTGCAATCAACTAATAACAGCTGCGCTTCAGAGAATTAATTTAGCGAAAAATTGGCACAGAAAGAACGAGAGACACACAAACACGTATAGACTGAACAGAAGAAGGTACATTCTTATCCATCAAAACAATAGGCCAATAGCGCGTTACGGCAAGGATGAAGGCAGTTGGAACTGGATGACTTGGCGCGATTGAAACCGACCGACGCGATCGACTGCACAACGGCGCACTCGCTGTCGTCGTAGAATCATTGCTCTCTTGGAGCGCTGCTGCGCAGCGGACAAATCGACCGGCTGAGAACGTCCCCCTATCTTACAACGCACATGACGTCACTTTTCTTGGCAACGTGCGCTTTCTGCGAGCGAATATGAAAATACAGCGCGCCCAAGTACAAACGCTCAGCCAACGCAGATGAAGTAGTTTCTTGGAAAATTTTGAATTCTCAAAGAACAGTGTCGGCAATTTGTTTGCCGTCGGCTGCCGCTTGTCGCTAGGGAAAATGTCGTGGAATAGCATGGAGAAGAAAAATCCGCCGAATCCGCGAAAGCGCTTTTTGCAATTCACCTCGACCGAGTCGGAAACGGACGGCGCGCTCGACACCAGCGACGCGCTCTCCGCAGACGGCCATACACACGCAGTCGATAGCGACGACGACGAAGACAATGTTGGGGTCAGTTCCAAGCGGATGAAGTCAGATGTGGGCGACGACGACGGGGGAGCAATAGACCAATCAGAGCGAGCCTCAACGGCTAAGGGGCTAAGCTTTTTGGTGGAGGAGCGACGAAGGGAACAGCAGGAGCAGTTGCGAGAGGAAATGACGGGCCATGCGACGAAGCGACACGGCCTCAGCGAATCCGAGTCCGATTCGTCCGACTCGGAGCCTGAGGTCTCCATGAAGCCCGTCTCCATGAAGATGGAAGGAGTACCGGCAGCGCGAATCGACGAAGCGATTGAAGAAAACAACATGGGCGCTAGAATGCTGCAACGAATGGGCTACAAGAAGGGCGAAGGTCTCGGCTTGAAAGGGCAAGGTCGCAAGGAACCCATTCCCCTGTCGGGCCAGCGAGGCACTTTGGGTTTGGGCCACAGAGCGAACAAAGAGCTTGGCCGCGACTTCGACGTCCGATGGGACGAGACGAGAGAGCTGGTCAGCGAGCAGGAAACAGTCGCGTGGATCAAATGCGACCAAACGCCCCCCAACGAGGCGACGCTGCGCAGCTGGATGGAAATCGGCCGCGTACGTTACATCTCATTATATTGGGTTGTAACAGATGCAATGTCGTTCCTTTTAATATCGGAAAAAATATTACACAAATACTGTGCGACTTTCAANGCCGCGTACGTTACATCTCATTATATTGGGTTGTAACAGATGCAATGTCGTTCCTTTTAATATCGGAAAAAATATTACACAAATACTGTGCGACTTCAATCAGCAGCAACATTCTCTCTTTCGATAATATAGACTCATCTTTTTGTGGCAATTATTCGATGATCTGCTTGTAGAAGCAGGTTGGAAACTTGTAGAAATACGAAATAGACGACATTATTCGTGCTATAGCCTAAGGCTTTAACGCCGACCGCAAGCCATTTACCAATTCTGTCCAGTTTGCTAGAATGAATTTGCAGAAAATTACTTTTTATAATGCACATATTCTTGTATATTGCACAGTAGTGAAGAATCGCTTGCAATTTGCGTTAAAACATGCATCTTTACCGCTTAATCAGGCTAATGAATTGTTGCATTGCAGAAAAAGTTGGCCATCGAGGACGAGTGCGAGTTTTGCAGTCAGGAAAAGTTGACCAGAATGCTGCAGGCAAAGGCCGTCTTCGACGACCTGAGCGATCGCGAGCTACGCGAGGCGCGAACTCGCGCCAATCCGTTCGAGACCATCGGCGGCGCGTTTTTCCAAAATCGGTGAGATTTTCGCCCATTTGTATGTTGAGTATTTCGTTTTACGTATTTCCTTTACACTGTATTTCCTTAACATTGTATTCCCAGTTCTTCCGGAGATATTTGGGGTCGGTGCTGTTGCGTCTCAACGGGGTGCGCTTATTCAGCGATCAAAGTCCTAACAACCCATTAATGCTAGAGAGCGGTCAGAACGCAACCGCTCAATGGGGAACAATAAACCAAATGATCAAATAATCTTAGTCTATGACTGTGACTGCACAGTGGGACACTTAATAACTTTATTATCGTTGCACTTATTAAAAGCGTAGCATATTGTGATTAATTTCAGTGCGGCGATGAAGACAGCGAACTTGGACGCGGTGTTTGATTGGATATTCTGCCAGACCAAGCCGGACAACGTGCAGAAGGACATGAATACGGGTCGCGTGAAGGTGAATAAAGACCGCGACAAGCCGCTCTTCTATTTCGCCGACGTGTGCGCGGGTCCTGGCGGCTTCACCGAGTACATGCTCTGGCGTAGAGCAGCCTTCAATGCCAAAGGATTCGGCTTCACCCTCAAAGGTTTCTTTTCATTCGCTTTCAGTTTTTCGTTTCATATTTTTCCGTTTTAATTGCGCTTTCTCGTTTACTTTTACGTTTGTTCGCTGAACGGCACAAGTTTTAAGTTGCCCGCGGGTGGTGAAAGTGTGCAGTGAGAATGTATGATCTGTGTCAATCGAGATAGTATCTCAGGAGTTGGTTGTTACGTAGATCGGTATCGGGCAACCCCCGGAACCCCTATGTTGGTCCCCCGAATTCAACGCTAGTTGTTGCCGCTACGTTAACGGGGGATATTCAGTGAATATCAGCAGGCTTGTTGTATGTCACCCACTGTTTGCGCATCATCGTGACCCGACCGCCCACCCTTGCTGTCGCCAGTGATCAAGAGTTGATTTGCACGCATGATTGCACTGATAATAAGTAATCAGACGTTATGTGCATTTTAGGCAAGGACGATTTCAAGCTGGACAAGTTTTTGGCCGCGTCGCCGGAATTCTTCGAGCCTTATTACGGCGTGGACGACGACGGTGATGTCACGAAGCCGCATAACCTGCTGGCGCTGGAGGAGTTTGTCAAGAAGTCGACAGACGGCCTGGGCATCCATCTCTTCATGGCGGACGGTGGCTTCTCTGTGGAAGGACAGGAGAATATTCAGGAAATTCTATCCAAACGGCTGTACTTGTGCCAGTTTTTGGCGGCGCTTTCGATGTTGCGAACAAGTATGGCTGTATATATTAATTTATTGAACTTATAAATGTGCACTTATAGACGGCAACTTCGTATGCAAGTTGTTCGACTTGTTCACTCCATTCAGCGTCGGTCTCGTCTACTTGATGTACTTGGCTTTCGATCGGATCTCCTTGCATAAGCCACACACTAGTCGTCCCGCCAATTCGGAAAGGTCGGCGCTTGTTCGATGCCTCTGGCGTTCTATCGCATTCGGCGACATAATTGAGTCGGAGCGAACGTAACTGTGATCGCTCCGCTTTCATTAACATTGACGAGAATGCACTGTTCAAGCAATTACTGCATTTTCTAAAAAATACTCCCCTTGACGCCCACTTTCGAGGAATGACGTTAAGGTTTTTCAAAGAGAAAGTTTTAAGTAAAGCAAAGTTTCGACGGAAATAAACGCTACGTGTCAAACTATGATATGACGCAAGATATTCCTCCAGAATGTCTTATCGTTCCTGAGAAAAAGGAGTAGACGTATTTAAAGGAAAGCGCTGAATCACCCGAATGATAGATTATGATCATGTTCAGATATATCATTGGCGAAAAGATGAGCGAACGCGGGGGAACTCTGATCAAAAATTACCTCACTGAAATCAATAACAAACTCAACGAGCTTGCCGGTTCGGATATGGACGTCGTCTCAGTCGTTCCCCTCGACACACTCAAGAAAGACCTTGAGTTCTTTGACTACGTCGTCAGTAGCAACGAAAGGTACAGTGCGCCAACGTTTATATCTTCAAATTTTTCGATTAGTAACAAGAAATAGAGTCAGGCACCGTATTTGGCAAAGAAGAGCTCGCTTTTTGATGCTTGAACATCGTTTTTCACCAAAAAGGGTAGTTGTTTCTTAGTTTTTATGCGCTTAAATTGATCAAAAGAAGCGCTGTCGACTTTTGAAGCAGTTTGCCGTTTTAAAACTAAGATTTCTTGTTACTGATCAGCAAATTATGACTATGCGAACCTTCCCGAACTGACCCCAACTCATCCTGCAGTATCGCCGATCGTCAGACGCTATACTTGGAGAAGTACAAAATCTTCGCCCGCAATCAGGGACAAATCGACAGCAAGCAGGCGGATCTTCGCGAGAAGTGCATNCGCCGACCGTCAGACGCTATACTTGGAGAAGTACAAAATCTTCGCCCGCAATCAGGGACAAATCGACAGCAAGCAGGCGGATCTTCGCGAGAAGTGCATGCAATACTGGCAGATTCCGAACGTGAACAAGCCATTTCTGATGAAGCAAAACCGACAGTCGCCAGATATGACGTTTGGCGATATTTGTCGTGAAATCTATCAGACGAATGTAGGTTGGCTTGTGAATGAGGGCGATAATGACAGAAGTATGTTTGATGTTCAGCCGGTCAATTCTCCAGCGGATCTTTTTGCGAGGAAGCCGGCGGACTTTTCGCTGCAAACCATTAGGCAGCATGGACAAGGTCACGTTGTGGCGCTGCAGATGAGACTCGCTCTCACCGCCACCAGAGACCATCCGGCTATTATCCTCGGTCTCGGCGTATGTTCTCTTTCTTTTTAAAGCCTTTCGAGAAGGTGGCTGTTTTTCTTTCAGCGACAGTCGGTGTTTATTTGGAAGAAAGGCAATACTCGATGGGAGCGAATGGACGCCGGCGGGCATTTGGTCAGGCTCCCACGCGATACAGTGCTTCTCGGGGAAGTTGCGGAGATTTTCAAGGGACAGGTTTGTGTGTGCTGCTGTCAGAGCGTTATATGTCTGTCTCTTTGCCACTGCAGGGTAGAGGCTTGCAAAAGTCGAAGCGACTTCGCGTCTTCGACGCCATGATGCTCGCCGGCGACAACGTCTCCGATCTTCCGTTCGGCGCGCGAATGGCCGCCATCAAGAAGTTCTGCAAAGCCATCAACTGCGTCAAGACCCAGCCGCGTTTCATCGAGGTCGAGCCTGCTGAAACTTGGCGCCTTTCCGACTTCAGCAAGGAGAGAGAACGGTACAGTCGCGTCACTTTATTCCGTCTTAACCTTTCGTCGTTTCAGCTTGGAAGCATTGTCTATAAAGGGAGAAAAAATGATTGTGATGCACGGAAAAGACGACCCCGAATATTATTTGCCTTGCCGCGCCATGCGCGTGGTTAGTATGCTCAACGGTAGGCTTTATGCTCAATGAATGCTCGTGGTTACATTTTCAAAATAACGCGTGATAAGCTTGATATTGGCTACTTCTTTCTTTACTTTTTACCAAAAAATTTGCCTGATCATGGCAAACATCTCGTCATAAAAGTATAGATAACGCATGACCTCATACGGCGATAATATGTGTTATCGTGCCGAGTAGCACGTGTTGTTTTGAAAGTTTACACGCGGCTTTTTTGCCACTTCCTGGTGACCTTATTCTGATGCTTCGGTTTGGTTATAGTCAGTTTAGGGTGTTTATCTAAATCAAACCGATTCTTATCGCTGTAAAATTATACTTGTGATGAACGTGATTGCTTGTCTATTTATAAGCTACTTTCTTCGATATATTGGGACGTTCATAGTTTTCTTATCATACCGGAACATTCCAGGTTCCCTTTTCTACCAGAGAGTAACAGGCGCAAAAATATGCGCCGATTAATGAGGATTCAATACCTCTTCGGAAAGTTAATTATTGAGGTATTTAAAATGTTGTCAGTATTATGAGTGAAATGTATAATTTTTGAACCCCACTCGATAGCATCTGAATGAAATTAATTCAGGGATTATTTAAGAAAGTGCGGTGTAATAGTTGTAAAGTCGGCGATTTTGACTTCTAAAGTTGATATCGTTTAGAACCGTGGTATCTGTGCTGGAGTAGGTCGAGGAAGCAAGAGTACGCCTTTCACCCGAAGACCGACCAGAAGGGTTTCGAGGAGTCTTACCTGGAACTGCAGTGTTGCACAACGTTCAGGTATTTACTTTTGCGTTTAAATTTTTCAGACCTTTACTCTCTTTTGACTGTCGAAAGGGTGTAAAATGTCTTCGAAGGTCATAATTTATGAATCAGTAAGAAAAGGAAGTTTTTTCATCGTCTACGTTCAAGCGGAAGCTCATAACTCAGCCTTCTCTCCTGCTTTCTTTGATATTGTCTGTTGATCCAGTACTGATGTACCGTTTTCACTTTAAATAGGACACTGTTGAATTTTTTGAAGAAAGTGTTCAATTAAATTATATATGTGCGCGATCTTGGTTAGAACTACGGTATTTTTCCTTGGCACCTTTCACTGCAGAAGAAAATCAGAGTTTAGTGAATGCTTGATATTAAGACTGAATCAAGTAACTGTATCGAAATTGTGGCTTTCAGAGATGCACTGAATCAGACGGCAGTGTGGAGCTGGCTGCAGCAAGCTTCTTCGAGTTACGGTCCGGACGCGATTTTGGGCTCTGCGACCGAATCGGAGGACACACTCACTCTCGATTCTTTCTTTAAAGCTGCTCAGGAAACAATGCCGCCCCCTTGATTGTCTCTTTACATTTTTATATGAAATAGTCTGTTTTACACTTTGCTGTTTCACTTGCACTGTTGTTAGCTGCGGAAATGGAAGGCGTTATTTTTTCTCTCGTTGACAAATGCGACGAACAGTAAACTGACAGAAGTCCGAAATTATGATCAGTTATCGGACGCCAAGTCGTACGATGGTACTATCGAGTTGTGGCTTGATGGTCGTTTATGGATAGGCCAGTACTTTAGGGCGAGACGTGCATCGTCGTCCGGCGGGCCATAGCTTAGCAATCGCTTGTACTTGATATTCGCATCGCCCTCCCCAAGATGATTGCGCAGGAAAAAGTCTAAAATATACAACTTTCGCTTGAAATACGGTAGGTGCTGGCCTTGTTCCTCTGAAGATGCGGGCTGTGCGAGACATATGCTTGCACATATGACCAAAGCGATCCACAGCTGAAGGTAGGACATGTTCGTCGATACAGCAGTACCCTTTAAGCACACTGCTTAGTGGAAATGTGAGCGGCTGTTCGCCACGGTTTTATTGCTTTGATTGCGGGCGGTACGCCCTCATCCGTCATCATTTGAACATCCCTCGCTTAGCAATAATACATGAGGGCGTTAAACAACAGCAGGAGGAAGCTTATAGCAGAGCTGTGGATGCTCGGCAACTTCCATGATGGGCCCGTGTCATATCGCGTACTTACGCAGTAGTAGCACTTAACGCAACAAACTATGTGATATGAGAGTGGCCGTAATGCTACTGCTTTTTTCAATCGCAACAGTAGGAACAGAGCTGAATAGTAGAAATGAGGGCAGTGTGTATAAGGCAGAATGTGCACCCCCTTCCCGGATCCTCAACTTGTACCTCGTCCAGATGCCAAGCGGTGCCCACATCTGGGTAGGGATCATTGACTTCAGTGCTCTGTGCGAAGATTAGCATATATGCGATATCGTATCTACATCTATGAGTCGGGATCAATGCAGAGCAATTAAATGGATACACAAAGGCACAAACTTTTAAACACTCAAAAGACTTAAAGGAATGATACATTGCAATATTGCTGGAAAGTACTTCGCTGCTGATCTGTAGCAACTTGCTTTCTTGACTTTGATGGTCATCGTCGTCGTCATTCGCTACTTCATCACTACGCAAGAGGGCAGTCAATTGCTAAGAGCCCCTATCATCATTTCAGCTGCGCGAATTGGCTCAACAGAGTTCAATGTTAATCTTTTTCATAATAAGTTTTGGCGAAGTAACCTATTGCACGCGTCTGTTGTCGCTCATGGGGGTGGACGGCTCTTCGCCGTTGCCCGATAAGGCGGTGTCCTCGATTTAATTATCTGTGATGATACGGTAGGATTAGTTGCGAACTTGCAGAATCTAATAGCAGCTTAGAGCAACAACCGAACAAACTCACAGTAGCTATTCGCAGTTGTGCAAAATAGCGAATAGTGCATATTGCTTGGCTGTAGATCGAGTACACGAATACGGTACGTTCAAAGAAGTAGATTAATCTCGACTGGGCGATGATCAACTTGCATCGCTTCATCGAGGATTTTCTTGCTGTACTTTTTAAAAGTGTTCCTAAAAGAGATCAATAATTTAGCCAAGTATGCGCATTCCTTAACGTAGATTTCGGCAATTGCGGGCTGATTAAATCTGCGAACGATAGAATACCACCTGATTGGTAGCAGGCAACCCGTCGACACAGTCATAATATATTCATGATCGCTATGTGTTTGACTATTATCTTGCAATGGAGAAATTCATTGCTGCTTGCTCAACATAAATGCAGTGTTAAGACTAATCAATTTCTTTCATTGATGACAGGAACGCATTCGCTTATACACATGCCAAAGGGTCCGATGAAACGGAGTGGCTCGCATCGGCGATATTTAATTGGACTATAAAGTAGCAAATTAACTCGCTGGTATGGTGATTGATATTTTGAAATCAAACTTCCTTGTTCGTTTAGTACTAAGATTGTGCAACTGAATCCACTACACTTAAGAACAACGCATCGATTGTGTTAGGTCACTGCGTTCAAGAACCATTTGTTCAAAACTGCTCTCATTAGCTATTTTGGAAGAGGTACAACAACATACATTATGCACAAGAAACAAGCGAGCAGTGCCTCGGTCAAAAAGGTCATTGATGTCGAGTATTACGACTATACAAAGATTATTGCTGTCGCCGATAGCGATAATTGGTGCACGGAATCGAACGGCGCCATAATGATGGAATAACGACTGTAATTATTTATCGACAGAAAGCGTCAGCCGTGCTACCGTAAACGCGACCGGTTCGAGCGGTCAACTAGGCGACGGGTATTGCACTCCACCGAGGGAACGCAAGCAATTGAGCTGCTAAAGGCGCAAAGTGGCCGATTTTTATATATGCTTTTGTGTTTGCGCGGCAAGCTGCCCGCTGTTTTTCTTCCAGCGACTGAGCGCAAAGGTGAGTCAGAGGGTGTTGGCATTCATGAATAGCTGTTCTGTTTTCGTGGGACTTTGCTCACGCGCTATGTCGATGAGTCGACGCGGCAAGCTTTTTCCTCATTACGCCTCATCGCTAAAGGGGACGTCATATAGCTAAGGCAATAAGACGAATCGTTAAGACACACTTAGGATTGGACTTCATGGTGTATCTCGTAGAAATTGCATTAAGGCATGTGTCACTGCAATGGTTTTCTTTTTTGTTTCAATTTCTTAGCTATGCGCTCGCCAAAAAAGACATTCCTTTGGATTGCCTCTTTCATTTTTCGAAACAGCCCATTCTTGCGAGCATTTAGCGATCATTTACTGGTCTGAGCAATGGTCATCGTCAAAACGATACCGAAAATATCAATAAAGAATGGGGACTTTTCGTTGCTAAATTCGATCATTAATAAAATTTTAATGTATATATTATGATGTTTCAATTGTTTTGTTGATCAGTTTGTATGGTCACTTTGCCGGTCGCGTTCAATCCAACTTTCACGTTTCAGTTGCGCAGCCAACGCTCGTGCGTTTCAAAATCTGATAAATATAAATCTTTTTATCGCCGTAATAAAAGCACTAGTGCATATCAGACTGCGTCTCCATGGGGGACCATTGACTTGCCAAGCGAGTACCGTCGTCACGAGTGGCAATCCGTCCGTTGCTCTTTAAGTGGCAATATCTGAAGCGTTGCTATGACAACAGGTTGCAATTGAATTTGGAATGGTTTGTCGTTACCGCAGGTGAAAGTGCGCGTCGCGTGGATTTAGTACGGCGATAGGCAGCGAGCGTGGTGAAATGACAATGCTGTATCGAAGTCGACAGATTCTTTCTATTCATCGGTCGCCGCCGCCGCAGTGATGCATGGATGAGCGTATCTTTTGAACGTCAACGGTGTCGCGCGGTGGGCTGTGCTAGGCAACGGGTGGGCCGTTGTTCGGCGTGAGGGCTTGACCACCCACGCGTGTAATCGTGCGAAAGCGTAGGATGGCGACGGGGCTCGATATTGCGGAGGAATCAATTAGATGTGATTGAGAATTTTAGCTTAGACGCTTGGAATAGTTGCAGAGCGTGCGTATGATGCTATAAATAGTTTTTGAATCTTTTCCCTTTTTATGCCGCGCATTTTTTCGAGGCGCGTGACCGTCGAACGAATGTGTTGTGTACAATTAGTCTTCATACTTTGAGGGAGATTATCCGGTAGCTAAGCCGTGTTTGTATATGGTCGCCGCTCTTTCGCTTCCTCCTTTTTTCGCCGCAGTTCACTTTTGTCATCTCTAAATGTGGCCGGTTTTCGTGCGGAGGCGCAACCCTGATGACTCATTGAGAGCGCGCTCTTAATTGCGCAAGAATAGCGCTCTGTTTCAGGGGGGTAACAACACACTTGTACTGTTAAGTGGTGGTCAGCCACTGCGCTCGAATGCAAGTTTTATCCAAGTTGACGACGACGCGCAGTTGTTTGTGAAGCGAAGAAGAGAGCAAGTGAAAATGTTCCGCTGCATGCCGTTTTTGGCCTGCAACAGGCAAGTGGACTCCCTCGACAAACGACAATGCAACCTGCAAGCCGTCCCCACAGAAGTCGAGCGATATGCTCGGTCGTTAGAGGAGCTTTTGCTGGACATGAATCACATCAAAGAATTGTCCAAGGTAAGCGTGGGTGAATATGTTGAGGGGGCGATATTGTGGCAGAAGCGGGCGTATGTCTTGCCTTTGTTAATTGTATGCGAGCTCGCCCAGAAGATTGCTTGTTACCTTAATAACAGGAAGAAGATTGTTAGCAATTGTTATTTTTCAGTCGCTGTTCCGATTGCACAAACTCCGCCGATTGAACCTCAGCGACAACGACATCTACCGCCTTCCGCCCGACATTTCGAGTCTACAAAGCTTAGTAGAGTTAAACCTCAGCCGCAATGGTATTGTATTTGTGTTTTATCAACGACTTTACTCAAACTATTGTCTTTTGCAGATATCTCGGACATACCGGAAAATTTAAAATTCTGCAAGATGTTGATGTTCTTAGATCTTAGTTCAAATCCAATTACAAGGTACGCTGCTCTACATGGTGTTTTCCGTTGAGGGATGTGTGCGATGGGATGAATGATTGGACGGGCGTGATCTCTTATTCACTTAGCACATTGTAACCTTAATTGTACGATGGAGCACAAAGATGCTAGTAAGCGGACTGCTCGTGACAGGATGCGTGGCTATTAGAGAGACGGTTTAGGGGTGGTAATTGAGGGTCTGATTGCAGACTTCCGGCGACGATTACGCAGCTGCGGTCGCTGACGACTTTGGGACTGAACGACGTGTCGCTGACACAGCTGCCGCAAGACATCGGCCAGCTAGTAAACCTCAAGTCGTTGGAAGTGCGAGAAAACCTCATCCGGACGTTGCCGACGTCGATAGCGTTTCTCGCCCAGCTGCAACGACTCGACCTGGGCCAGAACGAGCTCGATGAACTCGTAAGCGTCTCTTCTTCACCCGCCGATAACACTCGCATCCCCCTCTCCAAGGACCTACGTATCGATCGCCTTTCAGCCGCCCGAAATGGGTCGACTCACTTCGCTCACCGAGTTGTACGTCGACGCCAATGACCTCGAGGCGCTCCCTCGCGAGATCACCGACTGCAAAGCCCTCCAGCAGTTGGACGTCAGCGAGAACAAACTCATGGTGCTGCCCGACGAGTTGGGCGAGCTCGAACTCATGACAGACCTCACTTTGTCTCAGAATTGCATCCAGACACTGCCGCATTCCATCGGTACGCCTCGCTTCCGCTCCTTCAATTCGCATCTTCGATTCGCTCCTTCAATCCACTTCTTCGATTAGTTCCTTTAGTTCGCTCTCGCTCCTCCCCCCTTTACTGCCGGGTTACATCGCATTACGAGGGGCGTTCAATTTGTTCCTAAACTTTCTCATACACAACAGAGCCATCGCAATTGTAATGACTTATTTTGCAACGTAGTCGCAGTATACCACCAAACATCCATTCTCTTCCTCCAGCGCCGCAAGCCTTTCCTGTATTAGGCCGAATATGAGCCCACCAAGCATATACAATCGATAAAAAACTGAAGTAACTTTGTGCGCCCCTCGTAGAACGATGTCGCTCGCGCGTTGAAGAGTTGGAACTCGTTTGAACGCCGATTGACATGAATCACTTGACCAACTGGTATCGCCCAACTCTTTGACTGACGCGACGTTTCTTTCATTTCTATCGCTATTCTGTATTGCAGGGCGCATGAAGAAGCTGGGTATTCTGAAGTTGGACAAGAACACGCTAGTGACGTTGACGCCCGCGATTGGCAGCTGCGTCTTGCTGCAGGAGCTCTTCCTGACCGAGAATCTGCTCACTGTACGCGTTGCATTCGATGGCTAATCACTGTCGCTAACATATTCAATTCTGTAGGAGCTGCCGAGTTCGATTGGCAACCTGAAGCAGCTGAAGAACTTGAATTTGGACAAGAACCAGTTGGTGGAGCTGCCGACGACGGTAAGAGAGAGAGAGAGAGTTTACGGGCGAAAGTTGTCGATCGATGACGAGAAGTCTTAGATTGAACTATGCAAACTTTTCCGTCAATTTATTCTATCAATTTACTCACGTAGAAACCAAGAAAGGATTATTGTTCTCTGTCCAAAACGATGTTCAAACATCGAAAAACGAGCTCATCTTTGCCACAATAGTGCCTCTTTTGATTTCTTGTAACTGGTTCAAAATTGTTCACAATGTAAAGTTTTGTCTGTGGGAAAATGAAGGTAATGGTGAGAGTTGTAGATCGGAGGGTGCACTTCGCTGGGCGTGCTGTCGGTGCGCGACAACCAAATCGAGCAGTTGCCCATGGAGCTTGGCAAGTTGGAGAAGCTACGTGTATTGGATGTTTGCAACAATCGCCTGTCACATCTGCCTTTCACTATCAACGTCCTTACCAACCTCCAAGCCCTTTGGCTCTCTGAAAATCAGGCAAGCTTATTCTTACTTTGCGCCTTTTTTCTGTTTCCGCCGAGTTGATATGCGCCGATTTATTGTGTTATTGCTGGTTCAACTGCGATGGACGTTGAAGTTAACGCGTACAGACGAAATATGGCCATTAACCATTTTTGCTTTAAATTGGACGCTTTTACTTTTTGTATAAGTGCAAGTGTCCAGTTTGATTTGAGAAGCGTCCGTTGTAGTTTGTAAATGTCCCATTCGATGTTGAAATAGTTGAAAGTGGATATAGTGTATAAGATGCGTTAGAATCCGCAGACAAAATGTTTCAGCGACGGGATTGAATTCAGATAATGTTATTTGCCTGTGCAAAAGATAATGAGATTTCTTTTTTCGATTTAATTTAATGAAAGAGAGCAGTATTTGATTGGATCTTAACGTTTTTTGTCGATTTTAGTCGCAAGCGCTGCTGAAACTGCAAACAGAGCAGGACCAGCGGACGGGAATAAAGGTGCTTACTTGCTACTTGCTGCCTCAACAAAGCGCCTCTGGAGCGCAAGGTACTTNCTGCTGAAATTGCAAACAGAGCAGGACCAGCGGACGGGAATAAAGGTGCTTACTTGCTACTTGCTGCCTCAACAAAGCGCCTCTGGAGCGCAAGGTACTTTGAACTTTTCATCTTACTCTCGCCTTAACACCTCTGCTCATTTGTTTGCTTTCTCTGCAGATCCAGAACGCCAACCAAACAGATCGATTGTTGGCGGGCCCAAAGTGCATTTCGGCGATGAGAACGTCAGCCAGGAAGAGCCCGAACTCCCCCTCGGCAACTTCGAGCGCCACGACACCCCCCACCCGAAGCCTCACACTCACGCCCCCAAGCTTAAGAAGCAAACCATCGACGGACACGTCATTCATCACGACGACGATCCGGTACGTTCCGCCTTCTTCCCCTATCTTAGCAGCCGTATATTGCCGCCCTCTCTACGGTCGCGTGGCTCCGTCGGTTGATTCGTCGACCTTTGGTTTCACGCACGCGGGTTCGACCCACCGCGCTATGATGCCATACCAAAATCTGTCAATCCTCTGATTGTTTGTGAATCGAAACTATTACCTTGGTTCCTGAGCGCATTGTTTTGTATTGGTGGCGTTTGAAAGGATTGATTTTAATTGTTAATGAAGAGGGTTGATTGGTGACTGATAATGTGAGCATTTTCAGCATGCGCACCCGACCACTATCTCGCTGGGCGGGAGGAAGAAGAGCCAGGACGATCGGTCGGCGTCCCCCGAGAAGCCAGTCGCCCCGCCGCGGTCGGCTCTCAAGCATCCGCCGCCGGCGCAGACGCAAATCGACGCCGACGATCAGCAGAGGGGCGTCGCTTTCTCCAACGATGTCGCCGAAAATGACGAACGACTCGAGTCGAAGCTCAAACGCCAGAACACTCCCCACTACACCAAAGGCGCTCGAGTGCACGAAATCGACCAGGAAACTGCGCAACAAAAGGTAGCCTCTCCTTCGCTATCATGCTCGACAAATGGGGGCGTTTGTTTTCTTTGTTCCTGTCAAATGAAGGCGCACCACCGCGGAACCGGTTCTGTGTAAAAGGGCCGCGAAAAGACGAGCTTAATGCCATGGCGATGACCGCGCCGCGGCTTGGCAAACAGCGATGTGTCGGAAAGAGCGCGTTGGATCAGCCAAAAACGCTCTCGTTTTGTAACTTGGCTCGCTCCTCTTTGCACCTCTGCAGTCTTGTAGTAGTAGGTGAACAACGCGAGTGCGCACGCGCTTCCAGTCAGCGAGGAGTAATTATAATATTACAGTGGAAATCGTTTATTCCGGAAATGGGAGGACCAGCTGGTTTTGACCGGTGCAAGCTATATCTGTTATGAACGATTTTTACTCTACTGGGATTCGCGATGTTGTTGAAAATGTTACTATCCTTGTCTACTATTCCATCCGCATTTATCTCAATTGCCGCCTTGCAGGTCGATCGTATTATGCAAAACACGCAAGGCGACTCGCTCATGGCCCTCCAGATCGAGCAGCACACTCTCCCCGTTCGTCGCGACAAGTCGGGCGGGCTCGGACTGTCGATCGCCGGTGGACTCGGCTCCACCCCTTACAAGGGCGACGACCCCGGCTTGTTTATTTCGAAGCTCGTCGACGACGGCCCCGCCGACCGCGCCGGCCTGAAGATCGGCGACAAGTTGCTCAAGGTCAACCACACCGACGTCACGAACGTCGAGCACAGCATCGCCGTCCAGTGCATGCAGGGCGCTAGAGACATCGTCGAGATGACCATCGCCCGCGAGGTTCTCAAGCCTACCACTTCCTACTCGGTGCGTTTCATTGTATTCCCTCTTTCTCTACTAAGTCACCCCTCTCACCTCGCTTTTTTAGCAGAGCCCCAACCAGAGTTTGGACACTTCGTTCATGTCGGAAGCTGACAGCGCTAACAAGGAGACGGTCTCCACCTCGATCAAGCGCGATCCGAATGGTTCCCCCGGCTTCGCCGTCTCCGGCGGTAAAGGGTCGACGCCCTTCCGATCGGGCGACGAGTCCATTTACATCTCGTCCATCTCGCGTGAAGGACCCGCCGACCGCGACGGCAAACTCCGCGTCGGCGATCGCGTGCTTTCGGTACGTTTGTAGCGTTGCTTTTTTTGCAGCTTGCGACCACGCCGACCGCGCTGTTGCTTGCCATTTGCACCGCCCGCACGCTTTCAGATCAACGGCGTGAACATGAGAGGCGCCCGGCACGACCAGGCCGTCGCCCTCCTTACAGGTCACAGCGACATTGAGATTTACCTCGTCGTCCAGCGCGACAAGAACTTCAACCCCTCGCCCATGGGCTTGCTAGCGACGCCCACCAAGCCTCTCGTCGTCGGCCCGCTTGCCACCAGTTCCCCTAATCCGACGCCGACTTCGACGCTTCAGTTTGGCAAGTCGACCAGCGGCGGGCTATCGTCGCCTTTCGCAGCGGGTCCGGCTGATTCGTGGGATGACACGTGCGAGGTAGGTTGTTTAGAGATTGGATCGAAAGAGAAGTGTGGATAATGAATGGTAATTGTGCAGGATGTGTCGATCAAGAAGGAGAAGGAGAGCGCGTCGCTCGGCCTTAGTATCGTCGGCGGCAGCGATCATTCCAGCCATCCCTTCGGCATCAACAGGCCCGGCGTGTTCGTCTCCAAGATCGCCGTCGGCTCGCCGTCCGCGCGCTGCGGTCGTCTCCGCATCGGCGACCGTATTCTGTCCGTCAACGGCGTCGACCTCACTCAGGCCAAGCATCAGGACGCCGTCCAGGCCCTCAAGTCGAGCGGCAAGGACGTCTTGCTCAAGGTCGTCCACGAACGCCAGCCCGCCGGTCTGCGCGAGGTGAAAATCGAAAAGCGCTCCAAGGAACCTCTCGGCATCAACATCTGCGGCGGCATTCACAGCCCGCCCGCCAATCCCCTTGATCGCACCGACGAAGGCGTCTTTGTCGAACGCGTAAGTGTCGCTTTACACGTCCAACTTACTTCGAAGTATTTATCGATACGACCGCAAAACAATGGTGTGGTTGCAGGTGCAACTAGAAGGTGCTGCGGCGCGCAACGGTCAGTTAAAGGCCGGTCTGCGACTTCTGGAGGTGAACGACGAGTCGCTGTTGGGTTGCACCCAGGACGAAGCCGCCGACGCTCTCCGCAACGCGGGCAGCACCGTGCGACTGCTCGTGTGCGACGGCTTTGACGCTGTCCTCTTCCCGCCTTCGCCCCACGATGGTCCCAGTCTCGATTCTTCCAAGGTACATTTGTTTTCTTCTCCTTTTTACTTTCATCTTCGTTTTCTTCTCTACTTACAATTATTTTGTTTCGCAACTGTTTCTTTTCGCTTCTTTGCTTGGCGCCGCTTCGAGTCTCGCCACTTGTTCGAGTGTGGGCGTGACGCGGTTATGGTGTTGGTGGTGGTGGTGATGTGTGTCATTCTGTTCAGGAAGATGACGTTTTCGCCGACGCCGACGACTCGGCCGTCCACTGCGATGCCGGGCCCTCCGATCGACCGATCGTCGCCTCTACGCCCAAGCCGGTGGGCTTTCCTTTTCTGTTCCACACGAATTTCTATCCCTCAAGGACTATGCTTTTGTCGATTAAGTTCTCTGTTTGACTTTTTGTTTGTTCGCTATCGCCGCTTGCCTTGCTCGTGCACCTATATCTTTGACTGAGCGCGAAATGAGTTGCCGTGTTGTTTAGGATGTGAAGAAGCCATCGATGGAGCCGAACGGACATTATCTCGTCGACCAGCGACGAAACGATGTCAGCAGCGGATATAGACCGCATGAGGTCAAGGTGAGTGCCGTGTCGTTAGAGGGGAACGGTGGTCATCTCTAACTGAAAGCAGTCTACCCTATATTGTCTTCAGACGACTATGACAAATTGGCTGCGAATTGTGTTTATATCGTGATGAACTTAGCGTTAAGCAGATAGGCTTTGATTAAAGGTGACCACAGTTCCCCTTTGATACCCGCCTGTCCGCATTGTCGTACTGCCTACTCCTCCGCTCACTCGCATTTCTTCTCACTATCGCTCTGAATTGCTCCCTCTATCTCTCTCACACACTGTGGTATGGTACGGTGGTATTGGTCGTCGCTTTTAGCTGCCCGTGCACGCGACGGCCGACTCGTCCAGCACCCCGTCGTCCTCCACCTCCCCATCCGCCACCAGCGACTCGTCCGGTCCGGCTGTCGCGGTACGTTTCGTTGCTGGTTGCGTTAGTCTGGCCGGGTCGTTGTTCATTTTTAACACTGCATTATGCAACCACTACTATTTCTCAATTCACGCACTGCTCTTGGCTGTCGTCGTAGTAGTGTGGGATGTTTCGAGTATTTATGGATCGTCGCTTCAGGATCGCAGTCCGGCGACGGCGCACCGACCCACGACGAATCCGACCACCACTCCCACGGCCAATCTCACCAACTACAATTCGTCCAAGTCGGCTCTGCTTCCTCCGTCGAAGCCGAGCGTTCCCCCGCCCGTCGCGCCCAAGCCGGCGGTGGGGCCGAAACCGTTGCAGGTTAGCGCTGTTAATTTCTTTTGGTGGCGGAATGATCGGTGCATGGACCTGCTCGAATTGTGTTCGTCGGGAAGCGATAGTGTATGTAGTCGGCAGCTGCGAAGGACGCGTCGCGCGTTCGGCGCGGTTTTCTTTTCAATTTTGTTCAGAAGAATAGCCGTAGTCGTCTGATCGTTTGCGTGAAAGAGTTATCGTAATCCGCCCTCTCTGGCGCAGCGCCCACTGCTGCGTCTTGTAAGCTTAACAGATTCGACCCCTCACAATCAGCTGGGCACCTTCACTGCGTTCGGAAAGGGATGTTCTCCGTGTTGCGCACCGTAGCCCTTCCGTTGTGGTGATTGGGACAGTTGTGAATTGCACGGTGGTTTTCAGCAGCGAAACGGAGGCGGCATCGCGCCGATCGCCGATGCGGATGACGACGGACTCGACGACCCCGTCGCCCTCTCCAAACGACCTACTGCTCTTGCCGACAAGGTAGTGCTTAGATGATGCAAATGAGGCGGTTGCATCGCCCGCTTCTTTTTTGATTATCACTTGCGACGGCACGATATTATTTTTGAATGTTGCAAATGCACTTCACGCCTTAAGACGGGCTTTATGCTTCGATTTCGTGGTGCGATAACCGAGAGATTAACAAGGATATCATTAATTGTTGTTGGTTGATGTACGGAATGTATATCGCACTGCGCACGAAACATAAATCCTGTCGAAGCAATTGCACGGTTCATTTTTTGTTCTTCAAATGGCACGCCGTTATCGCTGTAATGTGGCGTCATTTAAGTATTTGCACACGAACTACAGAGTTTGTTTAGCGTTGCTAAAATTGCTCCGCTAACATGAGCTTTGAAAGAAATACTCGACAAAATTGACTAATAACGCTTGATGTTTGAGTCACGTTTCTTATGCGGTAAGCAATGTTCGCATTCCAGTCGAACTCGCCATCGTCACCTGCGGCCGTTCCCGAACGACAGTCGTTCAACTCGAAGCTGAAGCAGTTCGAACACGAGGTGGAAGTGAGGAAGGCGCCTGTGTCGTCGTCAAAGCTGCCGAAGCCGCAATTGCCTGGTAATGCCGACCAGAAGGAAGGGAATATGTTTTCTAAACTGTGACGTCATTTTCAGCGAAGAAGCCGCTGTTGAATGAGGAGGAAGTACGGAAGATTAAGGAGGAGGAGAGCAGGAAGTTGGCGTCGCTGCCCTCGCCATTCGACGACCAGCTCAGCCCGAGCGCGATGGAGGCGGAGAACAACTTTGCTCATCTGCTCACCAACAGCCCCGTCCCCCGCGGCGGTCCCGCCGTCGTTCGCACGAAGAAGGCCGAGAACCGCCTGGCCGCCGCCTCCCCGCCCACTCTCCCCTCGCCCACCGAGCCGCTCAACTCCGTCGAACAGCGCGCCGCCGAGGCGCAGAAACGCGCCGAGTGGCGACAGGCTCGGTACGCTTCCCCCTGACTTTTTAGGAAATTCCTCCCCATGTTGACTGTCTCGGTTTAGACTAAAATCTCTCGAGGCCGACGCGATGAAAGCGGAGAAGGTGATGCAGCAGGTTCGGCAGATGAATAGCGATAGCACCAGCAACTCGGTAGGTTTGTCCTGCGGACTTGGATCGTTTAGACGAGCGTTTAGCACCAATAAGATGTATTTACCATCTATGGTATATTGCCGTTCTTATTTCAACATTTCAACTCATTGCTTTAATCACACATCCGCGTATATGAAAGATTTCACGCAAGCGAAATAGTCTGTACTGGTGTTAGGCGTTTGTGTCCTTCAGGGCTTTCATGACTGACTGACCAACGGTGCTTTTTTCAGCGACTCGCTAACATTTCCGAGGAAGGCGCGCACAACAACGTCAATGAGCGCGTTCTGCAGAATGAGACGTCTGTTGAGAGGTTCGAGTCCGTCGATCCCGTCACCGGAGCGAAAACCATCTCCGTCGTCGAACGCAGCGTCACTCAGCGAGAGGTACGACCGCGATAATTCTCATTGACTGCTTGATTTTGCACGTCTTATGTAAAAATATTGCTTAAATACCATTTTAATATAAATTTAACGCATTCCAAATATGATTGGACAGTTTTCTTATTAAACTTGATATTTTAACGTAAGCACAATAAGGTGTCGAGTTTGAAATATTGAGATGATGTCGCAAAAATTTTGCTATAATTCTGATTGGCTATTTCGATGAATTCTGGGTATTCGATATCAAAGTGTTAAATTACTGAATTTAGATCGAGATGTCGTCGAATCGACCGATGGTGGCGCTAAATCCATCCGAGATCGGCTTCATGGACGACGACGCCAGCTCCAAGGAGGGCAGCAGTCGTCGATAGTGACGGCGGCGTCTGATCGGTCCAAACGGCTGTGCAGTTCGGTTCGCGTCAGCAGCGTGTCCGACTTTGCGTGTTGCCTTCCAAATCAGGCACCCTCCTCCCGACGACGATCAAACAACTAGCCTAATAGCCCATCTGTCGGTGTATCGAGTGTGGTGTGTATTTAAAACTGTTGCTGATTCTTTTTTGTCGCTAGTTAATGCTTATATGTCTATGTGCGTTGTTTGTTTGATCGATTTGTTCGGCGTGGTATCGAAGGAGACGAGAGAGTTGAATGAGAGCGAACCGTCAGTGCCTACCGTATCTTCGATACGCTTGCTTATACGGCTACGCGTGGGTTGTTGTCTGTGAACAGTTATCGTTATAAGGTATCCTTTGGTTGATCGAGTACATGAGCATTGGAGAGCCCCGTTGTTTGTGTAGGGTTGTTTATGGGCGCCGCTGGTGCCTCCGTCTATCCCTGGCTTGTCCGGCCGCGCAGAGTTTCTTTTCGTTGCTTCGGCCAACCGTCGATACGAGGTAATTATATTCTGCGAAATACTATTCTTTTAAAGTAATACTTTCGACGTGTAGTTTAGCTCCCCTATACCCGCATGACTGACGGCTATAATTATACCACACACCTTGATGCTTAATTGCGATAGTCTTCGAAATTCACTTTGATGCTGCTGACACACACGCGCGCGTTTTCGCTTGTTTGTACAATACTTTATCTAGCGTTGCTTAATCGCCGATTTTTTTGCCGGGATTTATTTGCGTCGCTGCATGCTTGACTATTTGTTTGTCTATATCCAGTCGCTTGTATCACTTACTTGAATATCCGCAGTCTTCAAGTTGTCCACGCATTGCGTTGTCATGACTCGGCCGCTTGACAGCGTATTTATTTTGTACAATACTTTCATATGATTCCGCTGATTACAAAATGCTGTGCCGCAATTGTTAGTTTACTTTTGAGTGAACAGAAATACACTTTGTTCTTACATCATTCTATCACAAGACGTATCAGCAGCATATTGGAATCCCGTTCTTGGCCATTTTTGGGGAGAGCTGGAGCGTCAAGTTGCGGCGCTTATCTAGAGGGCGACATGCGATTGAGAACGTTAAGCTCAACACAGAATATTTCACATCGTCCAGCTCAGATCGCGTGCGTNCGTCAAGTTGCGGCGCTTATCTAGAGGGCGACATGCGATTGAGAACGTTAAGCTCAACACAGAATATTTCACATCGTCCAGCTCAGATCGCGTCGCGTCGTCAATAATGACGATCATTGAAAGAAGTGCATTTGAGGCAATCCACCGAAGGCTCAACCTTGTTTTGGGGTCAATTAGTTTACCACGAGACCTATATGGCTTTGTAGATATTGAGATGCTGTGCTTAAATTTTCCAAGCTCAGCTTCATTGAACACTTGATAGCCGATTTATCATTGTTTGAAAACTTTGACTTTCCTTTTTTGTCTCAAAAAACCTGAGCGATTTATCCTTAGACCAAAAAATTAGATATAGACAGTAAGGTATAGCCTTGAAATTATGACCCCATATATGGTTATGAATACCATTTATGAACAGAATCCTACAATTGCAGCCCGAGACCAAGCATTCGGAGTCCATCTGATTTCGATTTGGTATATGTTCTTGAAAGAATAAGCCGTTGAGTTAACCATCGGTTCGGTCTTCGTTGCATTTCAAAATTTGCAGACGGCAGCTATTTCAAACAACTAGTGTTGTACGTTTTAAAAAAGTAACTACTGTAGTGACAAGGTGAACTAGGTAATCAATTTATGCAGTTTATTTAGTTAGCTAATTTCACTTATCTAGTTTTGAAACGGTCAACATAGCAAACAACAATAATATTTATTCGTTCTGCTTGGTTCAGAATAAGCAAAGCTCAAAGAATGTTGAACATGTTATAGTCACCATCTACAAAAAATAAGCGTACCTACATCGTTACAATTACAGTGTCCACACAAATCATAAATAATTTCAAAATGACTGCAAACAAAAACTTTTCAAGATTCACCATCTCTGTTCACCAGACTGTTCTCAAATTACAATCACACCATTTTCTGCCATTTTTGTACCTATAAGTGCCATAAAATGTTTCCCTGTCGCAAAAACTAATGAGAAAATTTCTCCTGAAACCATTTTGACATCGAGCCCCATCCAAAGACCAAGATTGCCACCGAATTCGCCCAGAAATTCCTCAAATGTCCATTCGTATTCCTCTTCAAATATTGCATAACCAAATTCTTCGACTCTTAATATCAAAATTGCCTGATTATCGTTCCCGCTCTCATAGTTATTGTCAATCTTCCACTGATAGGTCTCGCGTCTGCATGACCGCAAACAATTTTTTCGACATTCAAAGTCATCATTAGCGTTGAATTTGAAGCAATTCTTGTAAGCAGCCAATGTGCAATCGTCGGATAAACTTGGGACTTCTCGTATCGGTAAGCTTGCTGCCGTGCAGTTGCACAACCTTTTGATAAGCGCCGCACGACATTCACATCTAAAGTGTGAGCATGATTTAGCCCATAAAATGCCCGCAATCATTTAAATATAATTCTCTAATCCGTGGTCAGTTTTTCCTCAGGGACCTATTTCATAAAACTGTTGCAAACGCAACTCGGCAGTTCTGCAATTGCAACAGTTTTATGAAATAGGCTCCAGAATGCCGAAGAAACACTTGAGCTATGAAGTAAATAAGCAAGAGAAATGGGAAAGATAATCTGAAATTTATGAGAAATTGTGCTAGGGATTGTTTCCCGAAGCTGTTGAGAACTGAGAAATGAATAGTAATTTTGCGTCATTATCTTCATCACTCAGTCCTCAACTATCTTCTTCACTTAACTGTTGAGATTAAAATTTTTAAGTCCCATTTCTGAATAACAGGGTTCTGGCGTTGGAATGTCCAGCGCAATCCCTTTAAATGAATAATCCAAAGGTTAAAGGTTCAAATTTCAGAATTCTAGAATGCAAAAACGTGGCAAAAGATCATATCAGAGGGTGTGCAGCTTTGCCATATCTTTCCTTTTATTATAACATGGTTGTCCTATTCAATGGGTGGATTTCACATGACCTACTTTAGCTAAAGTTGAACTTAAGGGCCACACTTTATCATTGCGTTAAGTACGACTTCAGCTAAAGTACGCGAGATGAAACCGGCTAAATGAATCGATAGTGTCCAAGAAGCTTGGCAACATAAATGGAATGGGCATAACACTCGAACACAGTGTATGAAAATGTGATTGAAATCAGTAACGCGATAAAAGTATCATCAGGAAACGAGACACCTGTGTTTTCGTGGGTCATCATATCAAGTAACGTGAAAGTAAAACTTACTTGAGAATCTGCTTTGTAGCAGTGACTAGAATTAAACAATTTAAAATTCATCTGTGCATGACTCACTGTTTTAGCACAACATAGGAGCCTTTTAACAGAGACTGACAATGGGCCGGTTTCATATCGCGTACTTTAACTAAAGTCGGACATAACGCAATGATAAAGGATAGGCCTTAAGTACGACTTTAGCTAAAGTACGCGATGTGAAACCGGTCCAATGAGCACAAGCTTATTTTGGTCTGTATTTTGAGTTTTCAAGTCGAAAAAACTATTACCGTATTTTTAGAAATAGTGGCACTGTGCCACTATTGTTTCAACCCCCTCTACCCTGTGCCACTAACGTTTAGCGAAATCAAGCGATCTATCCGCACTGATATCATATTATCGATTTGACACTCAGCTCAAAAATTTGCACTGTAGCGTGACGGGTAGATCGCTCGATTTCGCTTAACGTGTGCCACTATTTCTGCGTGTGCCCTTATTATTTCAACCTCCCGCTTAATATATGTTATTATTTCTAAGACACGGAAAATGGTAGTTTCATGAACGAAATAGAATCAAGTTAAAGGGAATTTTGTGAACGAAACATCACAATGTTTAAAACTTCATATCATAGCTAAAAAGAGATCGCCGAATCGCAATCACTAGCATCCCTATCGTCTTGAAAACCGTCCTATTCCAGATCAACACGCGAAAAATAGTGGCACATGTGCCACTATTTCTGCGTGTGCCATATTTTCTTAAAATACGGTACTTTTGCTTTACATGGGCAA
>NIUQ01000700.1:0-42087 GCA_002796945.1 Plectus sambesii
GTAACCTTCGTATAATTCGTTAACATAAAAATTTCAGATTCAAAACTATCTTGTCAATCTGACTGCTCAGATGACAATTAGCCCACAGTATGCTCAAGTCGGCGTTATAACGTATTCGGGCAATACGATAGCTAATGGCGGCGTAATCCTTCTGAACAGCAACGCCAACTATACGCAGTTAATGAATGCCATCAACGGCTTGACTTGGACTAACAGCACCGGTCAAACGACAAGCGATATTGCAGCGTACGTAATGTGATTCCTTGAGAAAACAGCGGATTAATCTAAACGGTCCGAAAATTGGATGAGCTAACTGTACCTAAATCTATCGCACTGGATCAAAGCAATNTACGTAATGTGATTCCTTGAGAAAACAGCGGATTAATCTAAACGGTCCGAAAATTGGATGAGCTAACTGTACCTAAATCTATCGCACTGGATCAAAGCTATACAGACACATTTCGAAAGAGACATAATCTGGAAAATACGAAAGTAACAAATACCGAATTAATATCTCGTATCCACTGATGATATGGTTTAAAAATAAGCACTGAAATCTTCAAAATGACCATTTTTAGTGTCAGTAGTATGCAGAAAACCAATACGCTAGTTGAGCGCGTTTGAGCAACGAATGAATTTAATGAAATTTTAGAGCATATCACGTCATCTCAAATGTAATGCTGAGACCAGCGCAAGGTTGGCGCTACGGCCCGACATTCGTCATCGTTCTTTCATCTGCCTTCAAGTACTCTAGTCTTTGCTTTTACAATGAGCAGTCAGCGAAATGGAAATGATAATTTTAGTTCAACGTTGTACAACGGTACCTATAACAACGCTGAGATTCAGCATCTCGACTCAATGGCGCATATATATGGCATCAGTTTGAACGGCTACGGCACGGGCTCCCAAGGTTTTCTGACCCATTACTGTCAAACTGTAGTCACAGTCAGCTCACCCACTGCCCTCACAGTCACTTCGGCTACTAGCATGAACATGATTTCAGCAATCGACTCACGTACGTTTCTTAGGTGTTTTAATCTAGCTTTTATCTTGTTTCCTTATTCAATAGTTTATACTGAATTGAAGAGTCAGGAGGGATGAGAAAGAAATTATTTCGCTTGCAGAATACAAGACGGACCGTTTCCCGCCTCTGCCACCGCTTAGCTCGGTACAAGCTGATTTTATCTTCGTCATCGACCAGTCTAAAGAAATGCTCGCCTCCGACTTTGCTGCGGTAAGAGAAAGGGAACAATATATCAAATACAAAACTGAGTGTATACTATTGCTTTAATTAATGAAGTACTTGAAAGTGTAAGCATAGACATAAATGTCCGTCAAGGTACTTTTCCAGCGTAAGAAGCATTAAATTATTTTAATGTATTCGAAAAGGATATAGAAGGATCGTTCGTTTAGTAATAATTAAAATAATGGTTATCTGATGGAAAAGTTCTATTTCAGATAAAAACATTCCTTGTAACATTCGTAATGATGTGGGATTCGCAAAACATTGGAATTAACGGATCGCAAATCGCCGTCGTCTCGTACAATAGCCAGAGCATATTAACGCAGTCGTCTTTTTCGCTGAACAGTTACACGAATGGACAGGATCTTGCGACTGCTATTGGCAATCTTCCACCTATTTTATCTGCCCAGCCTGACTCAGATATTGCTAAGTAAGTACACACAACATGCTTTATCTGTTCTTTCACGACTAACGTTATTCAAAGAGAAATCAGCTTCCAACACATAACATTTCAACAACAATATTATTTCAGAGCCATTAAATATGTCAATAGCTACACATTGTCTGCCGCTCAGGGACGACGATGGTGGAAACCAGCGTTCGTAACGTTCATTGGAGTTGCCCAAAAGTAAGTCATTTCGAAATTTTTTGCAGTGTTTTGTTCGTTTTGATAAGGAAGTGTTAGAGTAGGTGACACAAAATGTGTCAAAATTTGTAAAATTTCATGAATATTTAGCAAGAAAGGTAGAGCTTTTAATAATGAGCTTTCTGACGATGATATCCATCTGTCCATGTTAACGACATTAATCATACTAAAAATCTTTCTATGAATAGGCTGTATTCTTAGGATGTCTCAGATTAAATGGTTTTGTTCAATGCCTACGCTTGTCGTATAGTATGCGCGAGCCATAAGCAAATGCTCAAAATAATGCATATATGCATCCGTATCAGCTGGTAATCACCGATAATTGATCGCTTATTTATGGTCGCCGGCGTAATAAGCGATCTTCTCTGTCTTTGTTTAATATTTAGCGGCAAAACGAAATAACCTCATCTTCGCAAAACTGATTTTTTCTTAACCTACCAGCAGCGCCAGTCTTTGCTAATAACATATGCAATATTTCGCCATCGTCGACCTGTACCCTAATTGGCATTCATCGTCAACTTTTCAGCCTGACTAATCCACTCGATCAAAGCCAGATCGATATGCTGAACGCGAATTCGCAAACCTTTGGCTTCGACTATTTCGAGTATCCAACCACATTCCAATATTTGGCCCAAATTACGGGCAATATTGATCTTGTGGAGCGAATTTCCGACTTCGACTTTAGTAAACCTGGCGTTCAGAATTATCTTACATTCGTGGAATACAGTAAGTTCTTGTGCATGTTTGAAGAATTATATATAATAATGCTGAAAATTAATCAAGTACTTATTTTTCTGTAGTTCATTGAATTATTCTCACGTAAGAATTCTGCTTTAAAATCAATTCGAATAATGAAAAGAAGACGTGTTGCACTGTAAATCTTTTTCATGTATTCATTGAATTACGCGTTTCAGTTTGGAGAGACTGGGCAAACAGCAACTCAAAACGCCGCTAGTGGAAAATATGAAAGTTGGCTTGAGAGCAGAGTTAATTACGGTGTGAAAAATAAGCGATTCTGGTCCTGGCATTATGTTTATCTTATAAATTCAACTATCAGCCTGGTATCCCAGAGTGTTTGAATGAAGGATCACAATATAATACTCAATTCAGTCGAAAGCCTAGATAACTCGGATATTGACTTCTGCGGCATAACTATTAATTTTCAGTTAATCGTAGCTGCATAACGCTATAGTTAGCTCTGCTCTAGAGCCGTAGAGTGGCGCCGCTTAGGCATTCATATGAATAATTTAATCGCGTAGTGGGTTTGTTTCTTTATTTTTTATGCACTACACTTGCTTTGCACTCGCATTGGAGTACTGTGTCAATAAAAAGCTTTTCACATTTCACATACACCACTTGCACTTCTATCAATCACTCCCTCATCACTGAATGCTTTTTCACGTCTTTTTGCCGCACTTCTTTGTCGTTTCCTTGTCACTGCAAACACACAACGTTTTCATGTTCTTGAAAAATAGCTTTCACCATTTTTTGCTTATCGTTTTATTTTGAACATTTGACCGCGCGTCAAATCGGATAGGGCTTCATCAAACTTTTATCCAACTCATATGTTAACCTCCTTGCGTTGATTACATGATAGAAGAGATTTTTCCGAAGGAAGGTATTATCATATTTTTGCGATCGCCAACTACTTCTGAGTATAATCCTAATTGGATTCCACATCATAATAAACATAGTATGAGGAGAATTTGTGTTCAAAAAATGTCGCAACTCGTGTTATGCAAGGCAGCGGATTACGGGTATATTTGTGGCATATGAAAGTTGGCCAAAGTTCTGCCATTATGAAATGATTTTGAACCACGGCGCTCAGTTATCAACAAATAGAACGCAAACAATTCTTAGTTCATTTTTTTACCCGACATTGCAGCTTAATCAAATTGTCAAATAAGCAATATTCACATGCACAATGCTTTCTTGCACGTCTGAACACTGCCTAATTTCACATATAGTCTACGCTGTATTTGACATACAGAGCACCTGCACGAGCATTATCCTGACTACTTTTTGATTTGCAGCCGTAAATTCAGTCGTAATCATCAACTTTTTTGACTAAATAGCGCTTAAAGAGGGCCAGCAATGGGATTCTAATGTGTACAAAACCGGGTTTTGAACAGAGTTAACTGGAACGAGAAATTGAAAATTTTGAGGATGGAAAGGGCGAGAAACTGTTAAAGAGAAGAGAGAAATTCAAATTTCGAAGATGAGAGTCGCGAAGACAGTTAAGCCAAAATTTAAAAAATTTATTGACGGAATCACCACATTGTTAACGAAATGAATCAAAAAACGGTTGGTTAGAATTTAAATCCTATATCTCAGACCAAGTGAAATCAAAATTACGGTCAGAAACACATTCGGAGACTGATCACCGCCGTTGCAGACCTTCTGCTGAATACTATTTAACCTATTTTTTGCAGTTTTACTAAATTTTGATATTTGCAAAGTCAGCAATGCTCATGACGTGAAAATTTTCTGAGACAGCTACCGTAAATTTCTCTTCGAAACAACTTGAGAGCGGATGTGCTGCTCGAAGAAAGTAGAAATATGGAAATAGTTATGCAAATTCCGAACTTTGGGATCAAAAATTGCAATCAAATCATTAATTCCTTTTTTTGTCAAATTTAACGCATAGAGAACTTAATGAATATATGAAACTGAAACGTTTAGTCGCTCGATAATGTAATAAAATTCGAAATTTATCAAGCCCTGCTTTTCTACATTTTCAATTTAAATTTAATCCGTGTCTATATCCATAATAGGAGTTAATTTTACTTATTCTGCAATGGCAGCGACCAAAATTTTTGCATTTTTGTTAGAACCAGGGACGAGACACGATTTCTTTTGGAGCTATTTGATTAATTAGCGATTTTGTAGAAGCGCTTCAGGTAATTTTTTCACTATTAGCATTAAATTAAAAAACCTGTGAAAAATTTATAGCACTACTACAGATTATCGATCAGTGCGCGTTTTTGATATCAATACGTTTCCCAGTAGGCGAAAATGGCATCTGTACTAGGCTTATGTCTTGATTGCAATGTGGATTAGAATACCGACTTTTCAGTACAAGCGCAGCGATATCGTGCTCATTCATTCGCGCAATATTCGATCCATAAGATGCATTTAAGCATAAATAAATAGGGTAGGCTGCTTGCAGGATCATCGAATTAGATGGTAAGATAGGAATGTGTGTGAACAATACAATATCAGTAAGAAGTAGCTTAAAAAAACATCATGAAAAGTTGAAAGCTGCTTCCCTCGAATGTTAGGTAGACCGATGAACGATTTGCAACGTTTCGCGCGCGTTTCTTGGCAAGTGGGCTAACTGAGCAACTCTATTACGGTTTTTCAGCTTCATCTTAGAACTCCAGCAAGATGGAGTCGAAAGAGAAGCGTCGGCTTTACATAGTTATCGCCCTCGTCGCCGTCGCCGTCATTCTGATCATCGCAGGCGCGGTGATGCTTGGCATCGGAATAAGCAAATCGAATGAGAGTATGTCTGCTATTCGTTATTGCTCGCTTAAGCAAAAACATCCCTAGTCAATTTAAGTGTGGATGCGCAAGTCGATATATTTGGCAGTCGATCGGGTCCACGGCCCATCAAAATGTTTGCGCTGGCGCTCGGTCCCGGTTGGGTACTTTTTCAGATACTGGACGGACTGTTCACGGTTCGATACACTGTGCACATCTTTAAATCCAACATTAACATCATATTGCTTTAGCGCAAAGTTAGTGAAATGGATTAAAGATTAATTAATGGCTAACATAAATGAGTTGAAACTAACTAATATCTAAATTAAAAATTCCAAAACGGAAAGAACTTTTCAAGCTCTTACTGTTTTCATTTTCACTGAAGTACACATTAGCATCAGTTTTAGCTTTCACGACATACCCTGTCAACTCAAGCGGTATTGTTGTCAAAATTATCGCTACCTGCACCAATGCGCTTTTTCTTAAGAATGATCACCAAAATCTTTTATCAAATGTGCAGCAGAAATTCTCTTTACTCTTAGAAAGAAGAGTTAAGGAGTTGCTTCTATGTTTTCTACTCACAAAAATTTGCCTAAGCCCTAATGCCAGCCTGACCCAAAAGCATGAGACCTTCCTTTTGGGTTGCCTACTATTTTCACTTAAACATGGACACTATCCGAATCAAAGAGGACGTTTTCCACATTCATTTGACTTGAAAAAAAGTGTTATTGATTTCTAAAATTTCCCTTTTGAATTGAAAAGAGTCGCGTTTGATTTTAAATGTTTCTTAACCAAGTGGAAAATTTGCATTTATCGATCAATACACCTTTTCAACGTCTATGTTTACCTTGAAGCGAAGAGCAATGGGCAAAAATATGAATACAAGTAATGCATGGCTTACTTTAAAATATTTTAGAAACTACCGAAGTGAAACTAGAATGCCAGGCTGATCAGCTGAATACATTCTACATTAATGCATGGAGCGCAAACCTTACCTGGCCAGGTTGCTGTAACACAACTGATAGCATGGGCAAAACACAACAAGCCCTTATAGATCAGGTACCATTCTGTTAAATTCTCACTCTATAATACTCCTCTCACTACAAAAATTAAATTGTTTTAGATCACAAGCCTTCTCAAGTCACCGAGTAGCAGCTCATTTCTGGCGAGACACGCGTTTCTTTCCGAAATCACTGGATCTGATCACTTCTTGAACGAAGCGGCGTTGGGTAGTTCAGTGACTATTGTGAAATTGACGATCGACACGATCACGTACGTACTCAAAAACAAATGCAAGAGTGATGCGGGATAATCTAGCGGGCGTCAGAGACGTTCACTAAGTAGAATTCACAGTTCAAAAGTAATAGGCATAGGGGGACCGTACAATTTACTATTGCATATGTTTTTTAATGGATAAACCTGAAAATTTTGGTTTTCTGCCAAAACAAACGTTGTTTGCGGTTCATTTTTTGAAGTACCGTTCCAACTTACAGCAACTGCTAGGCGTGAGCGGGATGATATTATCAATCATCTTTTTAATTTTTAGCGCGCTGGTTATCAGGTCCCAAACTGTCCAACGAAAATTTGTAATATAAGGTTGAATAAAAATGACTTACGGTTAGTTGAAAGTTGAAAAAAGCGCGTCTCTGCGGAAAATGATCGTTCGATGCCAAATTTTTTTGTTTTGTGGCTCAGAACATGTGCTGCTACTACTATATGCTTGCTGCACCAGCGCCTGTAATCGTGTTGGGACAAAAGATAAATTTTAAAAAAGCGCAGTTACTTATCAGCCAATCTAATTATCATGAATTCAATCATGCCTTCGTTCAATTATTGTTATAGCCCTGCACCTATGTCATCGCCAGGCGCCGTTTTCTACGCAACTTTGGTAACACTTGGATCGCCAGCGCCAGATGCTACGGCAATTCAGAATGATTTGATTAATGGAGGCTTCCCATCCAACGTCTCAGGTAAGATATGCAATGCAAGGAGAATTACGTTCAATGAAACTTGAAAGGGCGTACTTCACTACATGTTTTGCAACCATCAGTATTATCAATAATAATTTATATATATCAATATGGTGCCCGGAACTTACACCCCACCAACCGTCTAAATACAGTAAATTATTATTGCACCCCACTGTGTTCGCAAATTGTGCGTTATCAAATGGTGAAGGTTTTTTAGCGTTACACCTTCAAGCTTTGAGGGTCAGAGTTAAAAGCCCCTCTGGGCTTAGCAACTACCCACCTTTCCCTCCATGCCCACCTCTGCAGTGGAGCGATGAACACCGCTGTGTTTGTAACGCATTACCGATAGTCTAGATCTTTGCTATCATAAAACCATACATGAGATTGGCACCGCGTATAATCTAACTTTCCCATCTTAATTCTTTTTTTCTTACTGTTGCTCTTCCAGGCGATCCAACTCAGCAGTGCACAGGCCTCAAGATACCGCCAGGCATCCCTAACCTATCGACAACAACAACAACAACTACAACAACAACAACAACAGCCGCGACGGTGACCACGACTGGCATCAACGATTTCCGTGAGTCACTTACCGCCCTAAAAGGCAGCGTTCTATCAACAAACTACTCGGTAAACTCTGTAATGTGAGACTCTATCATGGACTTTAGCTCAAAGACATTCAATAACTTTCGTTTAGTTAAATTCATTTTCGAAAATCATTTAATTCACTCAGTTGTAGGAAAAAATTTTACTGTAACTTCAAAATGAACTCGATAAAATAAAACTTCAGTAAAATCTCTACCGAAAGAATTCGATATAGAAAAAGTTGGTAAAACGCTCTCATAAATATATTCACAAAAGTAAAGATGACCCAGAAAATTTGCTATCAAACTCGAAAAAAACTCTCTGTCTGCATCTTAGTTTAATGCGTTAATCGAGTACTTTGTCGAGTGCTTTGTGAAAATAACATTGCGTAAAAATCTTCCGCTGAAATAATAGATGAAACAGGCTGATTAAGCAAACTATATTTTTCCACCGGCTCTTTAAAATATAAGTATTCGTAAAAGCGTAAAATCTTTTAAACATTAAAATAACATTTCTTATAATTCTAATACGATTAAAAATAATAGATCATTGTGATAATAATGTCATTTTCCATCGTATTCTAATGAATGAAATATTTTTTGCAGCCTACCCCTGTGGTTTGCCAACTATTAGCAGAGCAGTTTTGTTTTTGGTTGACGCAGCCAGCCCAACGGAATCGCCAAACTTCTCCATGGCCCTCAAGCTGGCATATGTAAGCGATAATTCAATTATTTGCAAACTTAAAACTGCGATGTTTGGATAAAGTAAACATAAATGAGATAAAACCAGAATTTTATATATCTGGGTTTCATATAGTCGCGTTTCACTTTATTTTGTACTGATTAAGTCAACAGAAATAGGAAAAATATGACGTCAGCAATTTCTGACGTCTAAAATTTACACGAATGCATGATTCATTTTTGCAGGTTCAATCATATTTGACTGCAATGACGCCGCCCGCCGGCAGCTGGAATGGCTTACTGATGGGCGTGGCCGTTTACTACGACACATCCGCCTACATACCGGACAATTTCTTGTGCTCAACTGCGGATTGCTGGAACACAATGCTCGGCAATGTCCCCCGACTGCAATTGCCCGCCCAAACAGTCAGTCACAACGTTAGCCGGTAAGTAAACATTTTTCGTTGATTTAATTGATAAAATTTATTTAATATATAATAATCTGAGTGATATATGTCAATTTGATAAGCTATAAGTTTTAAAATTTGCCCTAAAATTACCAGATATTAACAAGTGTCTATGGTCAACATTATAAGTTGACGAAATTAAAACTGCGTCCTGAACTAAGACCATGCACGAATATACGTACTAGCGCTGAATTAAACGGGGCGGTAATTGGAACATCGGAGCTCTAAATGAGGACTTATTGGTACTATATTTACATGTTTTATTCGGCGATCATAAAGCATTAAAGACAACGCATCAATCTAAAGTTTTATTCGAAAGCGCGCGCTTTTTCGTAGTTAAGCTAACGTTCCCTTTATTTGCCCGCTTTCGCCGCTAGAGTTTTCATTACACTTACAACTGTCAATGTGAAAATGAATTCCACATTTTCAAATTTTAATTATAATTTCAGTTAACAATTAGACAAGTTTTTTCGTAAAAACGAGACAATGACAACGTTTAATTAAGTATTCTTCGCCGTCCGAATCTGACCGTTTCTGCCCTAAAATTTAAGAACTATTGCAGACAGTATTGCTATTAGTTTCGATCATTTCCTGAAGGAAAGTGGTAGAAGAGGAGAAACAATGCATTTTAAGCCCGTTTTATTCATTTTGCATTCTTCGACTATAGAGAGCGTAATAAATATTTGAGAGATGTAAAGTGGTGTTTTACTGTGCCGATAGTGCTGCTACTGCGATCGCAGTGTAGCAGCTGCAGTCCAACCTCAAGTCTTAATTAATGCCATAACTGAATTGATCAGCGAAAGATTTCCATTAATTTTTTAAGTAACACTTCCAACATAGCAATGGTTCGGTTATTAAATTTGGATAAGTAAAAACGGCCGTTTCATTTAAATGCTGAAAATCTCAGCTGCTGTGCTTATTAAAATCATTAATCTTTAATGCAAAGTGTTTATAATAATTGCAATTAAAAACTATAATATTTCATGATTTTTGTTCCTTTCAGAGGTTTGATGTTCGTCTACGATGAATTTTCTACGATGAAGCAAATTCCGACCGGCAGCTCTCGAACAGTTATTCTAATTTCGGATGGCTTGTAAGTGATTCGATTTGATATACTCAGTTATTTCTTTTTCGGTCTTTCTTTTTGCTCAGTATAGCCGCGACAAAACATTTGTTAAATTCATGAGGTTTGGTTAAAGATTATTTCTTGAAACTCAGTAAAAAAATTGTAAGAACTTTCCTTCTGAGAGTGTATATTCATAAATGTACACTGAATTTTATATTATCGCATTCTGTTAGATAAGATCGCATCCAAGGTTTACTTCAAATGAACTTCATGAAATGAACATAAAATTTCCTAAATGTTTCGCGAAGCAAAAGTTAGTTGAAATTTATTCAAAACACACCATTTCCATTTTGTTGTGGACATGCTCCAAATTAAACAAGACACTTTTTACTTCAAAGTGGACCTTTTTAAAATCAAACAGGATATTTTTCAAGATAAATCAATATCAAAAGCGTCCTTTTTGAAATGGAATGTGCCCTTATAAAAATGAAAATGGTACAAACTTACTGAAACTGATAAAATGTTTTACTGAGTTTCAAATAAGATTCTTTTGTTGAGACTTACTTTGCCGAGCTTATGAAATGCTATGTCGCGACAAAACTGTCCGACCGATACTTGAAGGGAAACTACGACCACCTCCAGCTGATTATTATACACTTCATTTCAGCAAACGTTGACTAGCTGGCTGCGAAGCATATTTGTGTTTTATGTAAATAAATGACCGCTAAACAGCTTGTCAAAGGTAACAGAAAAGAATATATGGTGGGTTACGTTCAGCTGTGGGGGACCGCAATTCCCCTTTAATGCTAAGCGCAAGCCAATACTGCATCTTTTGTCAAGGATAAATTGTTCAGCGAATTCGTCGATCAAGGCCCGATAGCTCCAATCACATGGGCTAAAAATTTGATGGATACGGGCTTCACTGTAGCGGCTATCGTTCCAACGCCAATCAATAGTGTTCGACAGCAAATGAGGGCGCTCGTTTCCACCCGATGGTATAATTACTACGAAGCCGACTCGCTTAGCCTCCTTGACAACACTGCCATCGTTCAGTACTCGGCCGGATGGGTCTGCAACGGTAAGCAATGGTTTAAGAGATGAACTGCTTCCATAAAATTGGATCTTGTTCATAATGGAACTTATTGCGCGATAGAGTAAACGACACTAAAGATGCTCCTTTGGCAGCTCTAAACTATTGCTTTCTTTCCTCTCGGACGGAACCCAGTCGTAATCCCAGCCAACGCCGAACCCCCTTATAGCGTTAAACAAAGTACAAACTCCAAGCGAAATGCTTCTGTATATTAATTATAAGCACTAATACATGCGAAAATGTGAATAGGTGTCTTAACCCACAATTGAGCATAATCCTCTCTCGCTCTCTTACAACACAACTACCGCAGAATTATAGTAAGAAACATTTAGCTTCATGAGGCGTTATAAACTTTGTTTAGCACCACCATATAATCCGATCACGACACCAGCAATCACAACGACGAACACACAGCCGCCTCTTATCCTACCTACAACAACAACGACGAGCGGACCTCCCTTGACTACACCCTTCCGTAAGTGCGATTATCTGCTCTTTTTTGATGCTCAGTATTGCCAATTATGCAGGCATATTAGTATAGTGGACACTAGTTTAAAGTCTTGGTTATATATGGAAAAACCCAATGCAAACATATATTTCATCATGTGTTTCCATAAAAAATCGATAACTGTATGCGCTGAACCTGAATTTCACTTCAGCTGAGTTCACCTAAAAACTTGAACGACCCATCCTTGTTCATTTATTTAGATAAGATGGCGATAAGTGATTTAATTGCAAATTTTTGTGACGCGTCGAGCTTCAGGTTTTTATTTAAATGCTGTTAAAAGATAGTGCAGTATGAGTATAGCAACTTACGCGTACCGGAGTTTCTCGAAAATAAGCCCCGGGCTTATTTTCGAGAAATGCAGAAATTGCAGTATTTTGCCCTCCAATTCATGAAAATAGCATTTACACATAATTTATGAACATATTGTCCAAAAAGTAAACCTAACGCACTCAATAATACAGTAGAGCAGATAAACGCAATCAATTTCGACTTTTCATCGCGTGTTTTGCGAAAATTTTATTGCGAAATCGTGTCGTACTGTGATATAACAAGCATGTTTTTTGACGCGGTCGGAAAAATTTTTGAGCGGAAAATAAGCGCGGGGGGTATTTTCGAGAAAACCCGGTACATCGCTTAAGTAAAGACGTAAACGTTGGCACTCAGCGTATCATATACAAGTTTGCTCTGAATCTCGTTAACCTTTCCATAGGAACCGGGTTGGCTTATTTCCTGGTCTTAATGTAATCCCAGAGATAACGAATTTCAGATTCAGCACATCTAATTACCTTCGTTGGCAAATTTGTGGGACTAAATTACTTGCCTTGGGCTTATTCGATTTTATAGTCTAGATTCTTGGTGAGGGCTGTATGAGGCGAAGTTCTAAAACTTGGTTTTACAATTGATGAGTGACTAAAGTTCAAGAAAGCAGCAATAACAAAATATCCTTATTGACTGGTTTCCAAATATATCTCAGACTGTTCTTGATACATAAAAGCATATACCGTATTTCTTCCAACAGACGCCCCCCTTAGGCTTAGGTTAAAATAATAGATAGACGCCCTGGGCGTCTATTGGAAGAAATACGGTATACATCATTATGTAAGCTATAATATTTTATTCAATTTACCACATTGCAGCACCAAAGTGCGCCAATCTGAGCATCCTATTCTTGATCGACGAATCGCAGAGCATGCTAATAAGTAGCGGATGGGAAGTAAGTATTTTTCCTTGTATACTGAAGACTGTCGCATCGATTAAAAATGTCAGATCATGTTGTTCTGTTTCAGAATGCCAAGAACTTCGTAATTAACGTTACACAGCTCTTCCAGCAGATTCCCAATGCACAATTTGCTTGGGTGACATTCAACTCAGCGATCTGGGCAAACACATCTTTTTTGGACGCAAATACATTCATTAACAACGTCTCTAATTCCAAATTCTACACTGGTGCAACAAACTTTGAACTGTATGTTGTACGCCAGAAGATTCTTCTGTGTTTAGATGCTGAAGACCAAGTGGTCTTTTTGCACTCTGCCTTTATTGGCTCCTATCCATTCTCAATCAATAGTGATCTAATGAAATTTCTTCAGATCTTGTGCGATACGTATTGGCCGCGCAAACGCTCGAGAAACCTGAACCTATTTCATGCAAGCTGTTTGAATTCTAGCAAGATACGACACTAAGCGCGATTTAAACTTTATTATGGGCACTATTTATTTAAGGCTGTGGATGGAATCCAGTTATTGAAAATTTTAGCACAAAAGGAACATTTGGCATAGGAGAGTCTTAGAATAATGAAAGTGAGCAAAAACGTCTCGTTTTTTAAGCAAAAGCTTCGATAATTCGTTGGTAACACGAAACTCCCCCCACAAACTTATTACACAGGACGCGCTCGCACTTGTGTTGCATAGCAGCAGAGGACCAGTTGCCATGCAACACGTTAGATCATGCACTGTGGCATAATGGAATTTTCATTCAAATTCGGCTCCGATTCCAGTTCTTATAATACCTCAAAATTGTTCTATATAGAATATGTGTACCCGGTACTAATAATCCTGAACCAAAACCGGAACCTTTTTTAATTATTCGCGCTCCTCACATAAAGAGGGACAACGATACTTATAATAGTTCAAATAGGTTACAGCCCCTTATTTCGTTGGTAAAATTTTACGCAAACGAATGTCTAGCCATTTTTGAGGCTTCGATTTATATCGCGGGTCTGACAGATAGGCTGTCTTTGGAGAAAGAGATTCTCCCGAAAAAATTAGACGAAGACTAGTGGCGAAATATCACAACACGTATAAATTTGAATTGGCACAATTTCTTGCAAAGTTCGCTATTTGAACGCAAAACTCAATTGATCGACAGGGACCCAAGATTATGCGCAGTTTGCTTGAAATAGCCTGAGGTTTCTCGGGCGTTTGCGTGGCCAATAACAAGAATAACGAGCAAGACGAATAGAAAAAATTTTCGTCGCTTCTCTTCCTTTTTGCGCTCTTATGAATTGAATATTGAAATTTAATTCCTTTGCAATACTAATAACATGAAAAATATTTGCTAACTGATTTGAGTTTTATTTCAGCGGCTTTAACCAAACCCTTCAGACGCTTCAATCTGTGGCACCCGACCGAAAACCTGTGTTGATTTTCGTTTCTGATGGAGCGTAAGATTTGCTTTTGTCGACCTGCTATTCTGAAATAATTTTTGTTAAGGGGGAATTACATAAAACTGGAGAGAGGCTAGAGATTACACTCATTAGAGATAGCGCAGAATTTGATGCTGATTTCATGATATGCGCGAGAGATATGAGAGTCGTTTCAAAAGGCCTTTTGCAAAACAATAATATCAAAATACAAGGTGCATAAAAAAGATTATTCTGTTTGTACTATTACCACTTTCATAATAATGCTTCTCGCAGAGAGAACATTTTTAAATCCGAAGGTGTTTTTCGAGTCAATTACATTTCGAAATGTTCTGTTTGAGTTGAAAGGTATATTAGGGCGGAAATGGCCGATTTTTTAGCTTAAAATGCCCTTCGCCTATCTGCAATAATTTTGAATTTTGGCTTGAGGGGAAAAATGAATGAAAATTACATAAGGGCATGTTAAGTTCGTAATTGATTTACATTCTATTGCTTCGTTGATTATTTCGTTGTCAGACCAAATGCTGGCGGGTCAGTAACTACTATCACGCAGCAAATGCGATGCCAACTGAACACCCAAATTATTGGATTGGGCATCAATGAAGATGCAGCCGGCGCTGCGGCAATTAGCAACTCGATTGGTGTCGGCGATGCAAACACGGGTTGCGTCGCCGCCAGTTACAGCAATATTGCTGGATACGAGACCCTGGTTGATCAGGGCTTATCAGCGATACTTGACGATCTCAAGTGCACCAGTAAGGCGTCAATTATACTTTTAAAGTTGTTAAAGTATGGATGAAGTCTGTTATACAATTACGAGGAATGCATTAGCGATCTTTTCACTTTGCTTAACATATCTTGCATTTTGTGATACGATCGATAGGTTGCAATATACGTGACTGCGTTTCAGACCCGCCCTGCTCGCTCAACATCGTTTTCGCCGTTGAAGTATCCGAATTAGTCAACGTCAACGGATATATTACGGTTTGCAATATTTTTCAATATCCCAAATTACATATATGATACTACCACTTTAGGAGCAAGCAGCCGTTATAACTGTGACCAATCAGCTCATTGCTGACAATAAGATTAGCTATTACGGCGACCGGATCGGGCTAGTATATTTTTCTAGTCCTCAAAATTTCAATGGCAACGAGATGAATAAATCGGGAACTCTGAATTCAGGCTATCTTACATACGACCCTGAAGACTTTCTTAATAAAACGAAAAATCTCACAACAACACTCGGTGGCGCAAGCGACATTTTACTGTAAGTATGTTAGATATTACTATGAAATACAATTCCGATGTGTTAGAGGCACTATTGAAATGCATTATTTAACTGAAATAGCTTAAATGGAGGCTGATCATGTTATGGCCTATGCCTACTTTTGACTACAGTGACATAGAGTCAAAAATGCACTGTTTCAACCTGTGCCAAAGTAAAGCAGAGCAACCTTATTCATAGGTATGCGCGCCCCTTTCAAGAGATAAGAGGCATTTAAGGGCGCATTTTATCTCTTCTTTGTGGGGCAAAATGTATATTATTGCATGCAAAAAACGTAGGGTGGCTCATCGAATGTTTTTGAATGCAATAAAATTGGTTTGTGTATGCAACAAAGATATATTCGCGCTTGAAGAGACTTAAATTAACGGCAAGTGAGCAGATAAAACTTATTTAAAATCGAATTAATAAAAACGATAATTGAGTAGATCATTATAAATATTTTCGTCTTTCCTTGATTGCTTGATCGACAAATAAAATATTTTACAGTGGATTGAACCTTACCTACCAAATGCTGATGCGATCTGATGCAATGACCAATGGCAAACTACCGACTATTGTCGTTATGGGTCGTGGAAAGTAAGTTCGAATTGACAGTATCATATCGTCTTCTTATTTATGCAAAGCACCGTCCGTTTGATTGTGTGTCTGCATATGGATATGACACTTATTGTACAATTCATTAATAACGCATACTGAACTTTAACTATTATCGCAATTTTTGCATGCCTTACATGCATGCGCACAAGTACACACAGGCGGACGACGCCAACTATATAGATATTTGCATTATCCAACCATTATAATCAGAACATGATCGGAACAGCCCCCTGAAAAGTCGATATGCAGTACATACATAATTTGAGTAAAATGTAAAAAATTTATTCAAAAGGATATGCGCATTGTTTTGACGTGAGATAAATCTTTAAAAAAATTAGCGGTGCTTAAAGAAATCAACGACACAGAACAAGTACTCTTAATCAGTGTTGCGACTCGAGTTATTAACTAAGTTAATTTACTTCGTAAAAAACTCAGTAATAGTACTAAGTAACTAACTAAATTACAAATAAAACTTAGTACTAACTAATTAACTTACTTAATTTAATTTTAGAGCGTTTACTTACTAAATAACTTACTGAGTTTTATTTTTTAGTTTACTAACTAAATAACTTACTGAGTTTCTAAAAAAACTTAGTTGCAACATTGCTCTTAATACAAATTGGTTTAATATTTAAGTTCAATTCCATCCTTATTCTCCTCAAAAAGGCTGTTCATTACCATGCCTGTCTCAAAAATGATACGCAATAACTATGCGTGCGATCAACTGCACTTGGATTGAATACCGATTAATGATCAATACATGAAGTGCCAGTCGTACACTATCGGCCAGAGCACAGCGGGCGAGGAGTCAATGCCGTATACTTAAGGCTGAGGTGCTTGATTGATAAAAAGCGCGTGAAGTGGTTTTGAATAAGAACATTGCGATATAACGTTACGCAAAAATATTGTGCTGGGCAAAATTTGATAGGAAACGGACCGTTGCATCAACTAAGTGATGGCAAAAAGCAGAAAAGTAGTTGCAAACTCTACTTCGCATAGCAGTCGTTTTTTGTGCATAGAATACACGGAAATGAGATTAGGGAATGAGGACTAATATGCATTTGGCGCGCAGTTCGCCTTCTATTTACTGGCCTTTTTGCCAAACGCTCTAAAGTTTTTTGAAACTTCTCGTTGCGCTCTGGTTGATATTGTGAAACGGTCCTCCAAAGAATCAACACATGTGTGCATACTCTAACGTTAATAATTGCTGTCCTTTTAGGTATAACGACGCCCCGAACTGCTGTATGGATCCAACTGACATCGCCAAGCAAATTCTTGCGCTGCCGGGAGCGACCATGCAAGGTGTTGTCCTCGGCCCTTTGAATGATCCAGACGTCATGACGAGAATCACTGGCCGACCATACTTTTACCCCAACTCTGCCAACTACAATACAAGCGCATCAAATGCAGCTGCAGCTGGGCAGGCCTTGGGTACTCAAATTATCGCATATTTGAACGCAGCACGCAACAATGGCAGTTGTCCGCCTGTCAATAGAGGTTAGTGTTAAGCTGACTAAAATCAGACAGCACTATATACCATTTTGAATTTCGCACAAACAACGATATTATCCACTCAGCAGCGTTCAAAAATCTACATTTCAGAATCTTTCTGCCAGCAATATATGGACATTATTATTATCATGAAACCCTTCAACACCCCGGTCAACAACAGCATTGTAAGTTTCAGCAGTTAAATGCATAAAAGAGTTTCTTCAAGATTGCCTGAAGATATAACTCTGATTCCATAAGGGAATAAATGAGAAATCTCTTTTTAGGCTACCAATTTCATTACAAAATTACTGCTGAAGGAATTCGGTGGTGCAAACATTGGACCACTTAATGACCGACTTACCAGGATCGGCTTCGTTCATTACCATGATAGCGAAACGCATTACTTTCCCCTGGATGCGTTTACGTCCATCGATGATATTGCTAGCGCAATTATGGGAATGGCATCTCACCCTTATACACCAAGTGGACAAACAAATATGTTATCAGCGTAAGATTCAGATTTATGTTCGATCATTTTCCGTAATAGCAAGTTACACAGTCAAGATTGATAAAGACTTAGATGGCAAAGATGCTGAAAAATGGAAGAAGAGAGATGAGCCATACTGTACAATTAGCAATGGTTTATTATTTACTGCTTCGGTCTTAGTGTTTTTTAAGTTAGAAATTTTTGAATGTCTTACACGTTTTACTGGCTGTTTGGTAGGCGCACAGTCATTCCCATTACTTTCGAGATCACAATATTGTTTACATCGTTATAAATATACTGTTCTATTGAACTCATGCAAGGTTATTTATGTTTGACTTTCAGAGCGTACGGAGTAGCAGGTAATCTCTTCAGCAGCAAGGCTAGAAACCAAGCAACAAGCACCATTATTCTCATCACAGACCAACTTGAGTAATAAAGATTTTGGAATAGTAATGTTTTATTGTTTAAAAAATGACATTCAGTGCCTCGGACGCAACTGCTGCTTCGGCTGCCATGAATATGCTGAAAACCAATTACCAGACGCTGTTCATTGGGATTTCAAGCTCGACTAGCGTGGATTTCACCAACATTGTTGATTATCCCCTTCCTGCAAATGACATTCAAGGACTGAATCCTGACGCAAATAACAACAACCCAGCTGTCCAAATAGCTAACCAAGTACGCGACTGGGCCTGCGGAAATAGCAAAACCATGTCAAGTGAGTCGCTGAGAAATTTGATGAGAAAATAATGGGAAGTAGCAACAGAAAAATCTGCTTCAAAGGACGATTGTCTAGAATTTTACATGATAATTTATCGCTAATTTATCAACACAGTTTGGCGAAGAGCCTCATGAAATTCTGATTAACACATTTACATTCTCATGCAGCTGTTTATTTAATACAGTAATTTTATGTCTCAGGAAGGGGATTTCCGAAATAATAATAATATTTATAAATGATTAAATGACATCTGATTGTTTTCAGCGCCCACACTGCCAACAGTTAACCCATGCATTGTCACAACGCAAACACCGCCAACTACACCTACAACAACACCTTCCTTTTGGCCCGACATCACCATTTTGCTTGACACGTCTGCCGATCTCTCAGCGGGTAGCAATGCGCTCAACGATCGAGGCTTTGAAACGGTGCTTTAATAGTTTTATATTATATTGAATCTCAATGACTCAACTTTAAATGAGAGACTTAGTTAGCAATTAACAAGAGAAAGCTTCACAATTGACTTTAGTCGTTAGTGTCTGAAACTTTCCATCCCATGTACCATCACTTAAGCAACTAAACTTAACCTTCATACTTTACTATAACTAATTCAATTAGATTTTGAACCAATTAACTTTACTATCACTAACTCAATTGGAAAATTTTTAACTTTTGCAACACTGGCTGTGGGGATAAATGCCCTACCTCCCGTACAGCCCACAGCTACACGGACCGTCATCCGTAATGATTGATCGAGGGGACCTTTACTTTTAAACGTAACCAATTGTATTTAACCATAATTTGTTCAGATGCGAATTTTCCTGGCCAATATGTTCGATAAGTACAACATTGGGCCCACATTTACACGCGTTGCGTTGATCACATATGATGGGAATGCGACAACTGTCTTCCGACTAATCGACTATCCCAGCAAGCAGGCCCTCTATCAGGCTATTGGCAACGAGTGGACCTATGGCCCAGCCATCACCCATTCAAAAGCAAAAAATCTTGAAGTGTAAGGCATTTCTAACACATAAACAAACATTTGGGCCCCTGGGGCCTGCGTTCATACAGCTGTTGAACGCTGAGAATTGAGTTCCATCTCCACTTGAATATTTGTTTCTCCTATGATAATGCGGTGATGACTACGCAAATTTGAGCCTCATTACACAATAGTTTATAGTTTTATGAGCTGGCCGCTGAGCCATCAGTTATACGATCGTTTGTTTTCTTACATAGAAAATGAAAGCAGAAAATAATTCTATTCATGAAACATGCAACAGCGCACTCACTGCTATGGACGTAATCTATTCATTATTGTCTTACGACAAAAAAACCAGTGGGGAAATGGTTCAGTCGATTTCGATGGCGGTATTTATGCATTGTGTGTAGCTGTGCAGTATATTGTAGTGCAGTGTAACATGTGCCGTTACCAAGATAATTTGTCTTCCTAATTATTCAGGCTAGCAGCTCACTGTATCATATAACCAAATTGAAGCATATTTACTTCTTCTCGTCTGTTGAGATGCTTTGCTGATTATAATTTTTTAGTGGTCTAAAAAAAGCATTGGATACCATTTATACGCCAAATGGTGGCTTCAACCAAGGTCGATTGAATTATCTTTGGATTTTCACAACTGGACCACCGTGAGTTGTTTTCTACGTTCACTTGAGCATTTGTCCAAAATGCATACAGAATGGGCATGTAAGTCCAATATTTGATGAAAATTGTATTGTGTTGTATTGAATAATGAAACCATATCTTTCAATCTTCATAATTTGACAATCTAACTAATAATCAAATGATTATTTTTAGATCAATCACCTCAAATTATCAAGACCTCCTCAGACAGATCGGCCGCCTGGGTGTACGCATTCAGGCAATTGGTCTGCAGAATACTCCTACCAGCAGTATTGATTGGTCAAGTTATTTGGCTAACTTTGGCTTCAATGGTCTATCAGCGGCATCTTACAATGATCCAATGTACGGCATCAACAACGTGCAGAGAAATGAACTTTTCGAGACTCTATTTCAATCATCAACAAGATCAGGTGTTGTACTTAATTTATCAAATAAATACCGAGTTGATGCTGCAGCGTTAGATTATCTCTAAATTAACACATTGACGACAATACGACCCACCGGTGGGTCGTACGCGTTTGTCAGCGTGGGACCAAACGACCCACCGGTGGGTCGTACGCGAAGAAGAGAGTTGGACTAAAGGGCGCTCGGTACGCGAAGGCTGCCGTAATTAGAGGCGCGTGATTTGAATTGCTTTACGTAAGAGTTTGTGGCCATAACAATGCTTTTTGAATGCAAACATTGTTATCAGGCAAGAGTCGCTTTAGGACCTATCTTGTACTGGTCGTCCCTAAGCCCAATAGCTTAGAAAATAAAAAATCGATAATGTCCCACGCGCCAGAAAACGAAAAACGTGCATTGTCGTCAATGTGTTAAATAGCTTAGGTGATTCTTTTCACGATACGATAAAATGTGCAAAAGCTTGTGAATGGATAGAAGGAGTTGAACTTTTTTCACTTGTTCAAGGGGAAATATTATAATTTTAGTTAAAATTAAAAATCAGTTTTACAGGTATGATTTTGTATGCAGTCAAATAGGATATAAACCCGTGCTTTTAAAAAAATTTCTGCATACCTTGGGCATGTGCAGACAACTATTCATAAAATATGATACCTTCAATTACTGTTTTAATCAAAATATTTAAATATAATGTATCAATACTTTAGTAAAATGTTAAATTTTAAAAATATTTCAGTATGAAGCGATCATGATGAACCGAAATTCATGCTTTTTTCTGCACATTTCCTTTAAAGTACTTCTGACTACTGCTCATGATCCCTCTTAGGTTAAGATCGAAGTATATAAATGATTAACTAAGCTGAAGAACTTAAAGTAGCTGTTGAATTTGCCTCCATTGGGTACAGCTCTACTAGTAACTGTTTTTCTTTGTTGCTGTTCAAGTGGAATTGTTATTCTACTAATATCAATATTGTATGCAATTTCTGATAATACTTTTTCTGATCTAACTATTTAAGTTGGTAAACTCTGTGATATTGCAGGCCCGCTTCCACAACTACCACAAGTAGTAGCAGACATCGTGGTGGCCATTGATGAGACGGCATGGCTGTCACAAGCTGACCACGACAACAATGTCAGACCATTCCTTGTTCGTTTCGTCAGCCAGTTGAACATTGGGTTGTATGGTTCGAGCGTCGCTGTTGTGCCATTCAGCAATCAGACACTGAATGGTGGATGGCTGCTTAAGGATGGCAACGATCAAAATGTATCAACTCTTAACCTATTCATAACAGTCAACTTTTCACATGCAACATTAGTCTCGAGAGTCCGATCTTACTGTGCGAGAGGGTTTATTGTTCACGCTCATCCACCGCTCCAAAGAATTAACAAGATCCTATCATTAAGTATATTGCATACTGAACTGTGGTAATCAGGTGACCGCTATATGTAACCAGTGATCAATTCTAGAGCAGCAGCTTATAAAGTTATGATAGCTAATTAAGTGAGCTGGAATAAAGGGGATTATAATGCAAATATAGTACTGAGAAATGGTTTAAATAGGCCGGTACCATAATCGTGTCCTAACCTAAGGTAATTCATAGCGCTATGCTTCATAATGGGCTTAAGTAATGCATAACTTAAGAATGACTTTGGAAACGATTATGAAACCGACCCAATGAGTATGAGCGCTGCGCGGGATAATGATTCTTTTGAATGGTAACAAAGCGACTTCAGCAGTTTTGCTTTTCTAATGAAAGCAACTACATCTTGTTCAGACTGAAAGAAATGTAACTGTTGTTTGAAGAGTAATGAGAGTAAACTGCAATAATTGTTGGATATATATATTTATCGATCTCTTGTTTGCAGACAGTCATCAGCAATGCGAGTAGCTTGCAATATGTTGGCAATGGAGCGGTAACAGCGAATTACACAGCGTATGTTTTAAGTACATTTTCCAACAGTGATTATTGTTGATGACCAGAGGGCAAAACGTGGCACTCTTCTCGTGCCAAAGCAAAAATGTTATGTTTGCTAATCTGAAGGTGAAGTTCATGTTCATGTTGAGTTACAGCTGAACGCAGACGCAGCCTAAAGACACGTCATCTTTTTCATATTAACATGAAATAACTGAGAACTCACGTAAAATATCGCTTTCAGAGTACTCGACTACATCAGTAACACGGTTCTGCAGCCTCAAAATGGCTATAAAAATCGTTCCACCATCGTCATCTTCATCACCTCGGCACCTCCCTCAAAGTATGTGTTTTACATTACATTGTCGTCATGTATTTACTTTCTGCAGATTGATCCCTTTCTGTAAAATTACAAAAAAATCAAAGGATGACCTTCACGTGAAATTTTGAAGCATCATTGACAGTTATTTTATGGGAGTTTTTCCAATGCAATTTGAAGTAGGAAATTAAAGGCGTTTTGTTTTCTTCGTACCCTATAATTTGCTCTTATGCGCTCAAGAGTCCAGCTATTAGAGCATTTTTAAATGACACCTTATGAAAACTTGTGAAATTTGCCTATCTGAGATTATAAATTGCACAAATTTTGCCTCCGAACACAGTAATTTTGATATATGATGCTCTAAACGACCAAACTTGTTAACGGGTTTTAAATAAAAGGACCAGAGTTGTTCTTTTATCTTCGGACCGACGATGAGTGCAAGCCGGGTGACTTTAGACTTAAAAAGTCATTGAACTCAACTTTAAGAGATCTCTTTGAGTTTCTCTTCACTGTGTTTTTATTAAATTATACTTAAATCGTCGTTTTATCTTACAATTTACCTCAAAAATGTATGTGACACTGCTGAAAATTTGATTTTAGTGTAACTGGCGCTTCTGCGCCGGGATCATTGTTTGTTAATTTTGCGTCAAGTCCATCTGCAAGCAACTTGCAAAGCAGAGCCAACGTCATGGGACTGGCGCTTGGCCAGAGCGCAAGCGTGTCATACCTGAATGACTTAACTGGCAGCGAAAATAATGTTGGACGCATCGGCGATCCCGCTGGACTATTGCAATGGTCGAGTGGTCCAAACAATTCATCGCTGCTTCAGCAATTCTTCCAGCAGCTCGCCACTGGTGAGTTGATTGTGATCGTTCTTCGCATTGGCTTCTCATAGAGTAAGCTTCTGATTGACTAATAATTGTTATCACTGTAAAGTTTATGATCTTTGTATACTGATCTCCTTTGTGTTATAAAATTATTTTTTATTTAAATTCCTAGCGTGCCTCAATGACAATTGAGCTTGCATTAGATACATCTGTTTAATAGATGAATTTAAAAGTTCACAGTTTCTGTTACAGTGATTTTTGTTAGGAAATCGAAATGCGTTTATTTGGGGAAATTATTTAGTTATCACGGCCGCTTTGTGCAGGCAGATTTCAGACGTTCAGATCAGACATTGAGTATTGTTAATCATTTAAACATTATACTTCCTATTGCAGTTCAACAAACCTATGACAAAACGCATCAAGTTTCGCTTCCCTACCTTGCGGCAGATTTTGTGTTTGCCGTTGATACAACCAACTTGAGCGCGTCAGACTTCCAGTCGGTAAGTCTTTTTTGGCCATCAAAGGTGGCTGTAGACATGTATCTTGTACACCCATCCCCCTTTATTAATATCATAGTAATGGTTATTAATCAAATTTCGGAAACTGGTTTGTGAAAGAAGGAGAGTGTATAATGCTTCTGTTAGATTGTGTTTGGATATTTATATAGTAGCGCGAGATCGTTTGTAGCAAACTCGAAATTCTCCTTGCTTTCCAAGAATCTTATATAATTGGCTGAAGGGGTGGGAGGGTAAGCTAGGGAGAGATGATTAAGGTGAAAATTAGTAACAAAGCTGTAAAACATAAATGGCAGTACTTCCCTTCGCCACTTCTGCTCTCTTCTCTCATTGTTGGGTTTCTATTTTTGTCCGATGCGTTCACAAAGAATTAATGGATCGTAATTAGATGAATAGCATAGTTAGACACTGGCTTGGTTTTGGGTTTTGGGGTTATAGCTGACCAGCTTGATAGTATGTACCCTCAAGAATTTGTGCAAAGTTTGTTGGCGATTTGTTCTTAAAAAAGAAAGACAAATCTACAGAGCCCAACGCTTGTTTCTGAAAGTGGTAATATCGTGTGTTCACTTATAGATCCAGAGCTATTTGGTCAACTTCACAAGCTTGGTAAATATTGATCGGGTTTATGCGCAGATTGGAGTTACCCTTTACAACGCCGACTCTGTACGCGTTGATGGTTTTTCGTTGAATCGAGGAACGAGCAGTGCGAACAGTCCAAACGCTGAGACCGTCAACGCCATTAATGCGCTCGCCTATCCGCAGCGAAGCAGCCAATCGACAACCGTCGACCTTGTTGGGTATAGTAGATTACTTATTTATACTTCAATAATACCTGTTTATTTAAACTAAAATAACTACTCAGTTTAACCTAAGCTTTTACACAATCTAATTGTGTATCTGCATTCTGCTGTTAAAGGGAAGAAAGAAAATAATTACGCGAAAAGCCCGCTAGTTCTTTACTGCAACTGAAACTGATATATTGTGCTTTTCAGCGTGCTCAATCAACTGAACTCAACTTACTTGAGAGCGAGTCAAGGTTGGAGACAGGGGCCCACATACATCATTTTGATGGCTTCTGCACCTGCGTAAGCTCTCAATGAAATTTTACACCAACTTTTTCGATAAATTTCCATTTCAGGTATAATTCGACTGCGTACACTCAAGATCAGATAAATGCATTGATCAACACTCTACGAGGAAAAGCATTCACTTATGGATTTGCGCTGAATGGCAATGGAGCACAGCGATACGTGCCAAACTTTTCCTTGGCGTTCAGCTTCCTCAGCTTCCCAACCTCCCTTACTATTGACAGTACCGCCAGCAACATTATGATCCAGCAGTTTGAAAGTGGTACAGCAATGTTAATTTTAAAATTGATTCTTTGGCATCATTAAGGGTACGGACTCGGCATCTGAGTTCAAATAAAGCCCTCATGGTTTATTCAATTCAATAGCTTCCATTATGGAGTTGATTTGATCGCAGGTTTTTTACTATCTGGTAAGGTTACAATAAACCTTCTTTCAGATTACAACAAAAGGGTGAATCCAACACAGCCGCCGCCTCAAACCATCGTAGCTGACTTTGTCTTCGCGATTGATACATCTATGGCGCTGGGCGGATTTTCTGACTTTGCCCATGTAAGTAAAAATTATCTCTGACACGCAAAATGACTTATGCTATAGGAGTAGAAATATTCGCAAATCGGCCGAGTTGCGAATTTTGTGAAAATAAGTAGCTGCGAATAATTTCTACTCCTACAGTAGTTCATTGTTAATATTTTTTACAAATAATTTTTAGGTGAAAACGTTCCTGGTTAATATGACCAACTCGCTAACAATCGGACGAGCTGCTGCGCAAATTTCAGTAGTGATGTTCAATAGCAACAGCGTTAACTCTACGATATGGCTCAATACCTTCAATAACCAAGCATCGCTTGCAAGTGCAATTGGAGCGTTGCAATATGTACCTTCGAGTGATAACACGACAGATGTACCCGGGTCAGTCATCTCTTCCCTTCTATTGCGTAAATTGTGCAGCAAACTTAATTGGCATTTGCATTCAGTATTTTGACATGTAGATTAAAAATTAACTATATTTAAAAATACATTTAGTGTTAGGTATTGCGTGTGATTTTTTAATTCATAATTGTTGCTGTTGATTATTACAAATTTAACGCAAAGTGAAGGGCGAGTAGATGCACCTCGCCCATCTTAGTTTTATAGAGAAATCAAGACAAACCTTTAAGCTTGTATTCTTTACCTCACCATTTCGACCGATTTAAATATGAAACTACAATATCAACGCAATATGATGTACATATTGTTTCATGTTACACTGAACATTGAATAATTATGTATATTAATATATTAAATTGGTATCAGTATTTAAACTTATTAGCAAAAAACAGCATACATTTGAAATTCATGTCACTGTACGCATAAATGATGATATCCCAGCATGATAAATGATAGAAAAAGTATGAACACTATTTCGTAAAATATGGTTCATTTATCGAATACATAAAGCGACTCCAGGTGTGAAGCTGGTCATCTTATCATATACTTGATTGTGATTTAGGAAAAGTTTTCTTTCAGGGTCATCAACTATCTGATGAACACTATATTGAACCCAGTCAACGGATATCGCCAAAAGTTGACATTTGTAACATTCATCAATGTCGCAGCTAGGTGAGTATTTTTAAGCAGCAACAAATAAATAACCTCACGACAAATAGACATCCGCATGCGATTATGATATATAAGATATAGTGTATATAGCGATAAACATTCTTACTTCGTTGTGTTGCTTCAAAATTTTCAAAAAAAACCCATTTGAAATGGAACTGATCGAAATTATACTGCACTGGAAATTTGCAGATAAACGCATTAGGATTGCTTTCATCATTTCGGGTGAGGGGGGAGGTTGAAGATTGGGCACAATGCAAAGCGCCCTTTGAAAAAGATTCATTTAGAGTATAATCAGAGTATCCTCTGAATATTGTTACTGTCAAACTTAAAATGATGCGTAGGTCCTCTAGCTGTGAGTAAGCCACGCATCACCCTCCTCTAAAACTCACATATCAAAGAGCCCGCAACGTAACTCTATACATGGTTCAATTATGGCGGACTGTAACGGGAACCGTGAACTTTCCTTCGCTGTCCCGAAATTTAGATTTCTTCTTCGCTCTCGAAATTCTCATACCTCTCTGCCACGCAAAATGATTTTATACAGACCTTTACAAGCATGATTGTAAATGAGAATCCTTCAGCAAGGGGTTAAAATGTTTATTTCAGCTCAACAAATTCGATCGATCTAGCGCAAAGTCAAATCAACCAGATGAAAGCCTTGCCAGCCCAATTGTTCGCGTTCCAGTACACGGCGACGAGTGGCAACCTTATGCCTTTTATTCCCGTGACGAACAGAGCTGATGTTTCGCGTACTGGCTTTGCTTGGAGCAGCGCTGGCGTTCAGAATTACCTCAGCTTTGTCCAAGATAGTATGGTTTATCGCTCCTCTTCTCAGACTAGCTTTTGCATATTTAATTGTGCGTTAAATTTCAGAGTGGGCAGCCTATCAGCAGAACATTCCAACTGGTAAGTTATGCCATTTCATACTTTGTTATATAGAGTAGAATCTCGTTATAAAAGAATGCGAGAAAATTTAAAATTATCCTCTAATATTCGAATTTCTGTAATATTCGAATTTCTGTAATATTCGAGTCTCTTAAATTTAAATTCTACTGTAATTGAGTAAAACAACGTGAACGAGCGTTACGTGAAGATTAGTTTGAGGAGGTGAGCGTGGGATACGAAGGGAGTTTGCCCCAGATAATTTTCTAACCTTGACCCTCAAAATTCAAAAGGCGCAGGGTAAAAATTTCGCTCTAAAGCAGCATCCTTAATCGACAAGTAGTAAATGAATTGGAGATTTGCGGCTAGTGGCCATTTACCACCAGCCTTCCACCGGCGCTCAGCTTTCTTAGTTTGTGATTTAACAGAAACGTCCTCGTGCACACTCCAGTTTAAGATTGTGCAAAAGTTTATACTTATCCTGTAACCAGTGAGCTCTACTAAAATTTTTGGATTTTTTGAACATCAGCTGTTTTTGCGTATTGTTCTACCTTATATTTGTATAATGAGTACTACCACGCACACACAACAATCCCGTTTCAGGACCACCTCTGCCAATTCCACTCACAAACGTGTATGCTGATATCGTCTTCGTGATCGACGGAACAAGCGCACTGACACAAGACGCGTTCAATACTGTAAATCATATGCAGTTATATAATGCTCTCCTAAATGCTAATTTATCTTACACTGTAAAATTTTTGCAGCCATTCGTGGTCTGCAGGTTAGGCAGTCAGAATTTTTGCAATTTTCATCTCAAATCGCTCACAATTTCCATACATTTAACTTCATTTAGAAATTATACAAACATGAACTTTGATGAAAGGCACTTTAGCTCTGTGACAAACCGCATGACCCACTTAAATACTCTAAATTGGTGGGTGGGATTACTTAATGATTAAAGAGAACTAATTCTCTCCCTCATCCTCTAAAAAGTGAAGATGTTTTTTAAAATTAAGTTCAGCGCCTGAAACAGGCTTTTTATTTCATGCGGCAGCGCGGTGCGAAATGATGAGGTAAGCGCTATTGCCAAAAATAAGCTACATCAGTTTTGCTCTAAATTGGGCACTTTTCTAAGCACACTCAACACACATATTATAATTAACCTATTTAAGCATTCAAGATCACAGCAAAAACAGCATTCAGACGATCTATTCAAAAACCCTTATCGTTTTTTATTTCCAGTTTCAACTGAACAATGCTATTTTCATATCGATTAAAACAGCTCTATGTTGAATCCTATATGAAAATATCTAATTTGGTAAGAGAGGTGTGCAATTTAAAATGAGAATGGTATATATCTTTCCGAGCAACTACCAGCAAGTCGCACCGCGCCACCAATTAAAAATATATACCGAGCCTGAGAAGGGAAATGGAGTCGATTGCCTAAATACTAGTAAACGTTTCTTTCAATGCGATTGTGTAAGGTATAAGGTAATCTGATCGATGATATTCAGGTGATATCGTACATCATCACTTTGTCTGATTCTTTCTACATCGACCCAAAGAGCACTCAATTCTCAGTGATGTTCTTTGCTTCTGGTCCTACTCCTCTCTCCGGCACTATCCTCCTGAATTCCGCGCGCACCAACGTTGAACTTCAGAATCGAATCCGACAGATTCCCTACCCCAATTCGCAAGTATCCAACTGGAATCTGATTGGGTAAGTAGACGTGCATGTGAAAAGCGTACTACTTTTTCAGTATTTAAGACGAGCTTCCTTTTACAATTCGCACCAATCATCATGACTGCCAAATTCTTTCCAAATACTGCACATTCTACAGGCATAACGTAAATAGCTGTGGAAGCTGCCCTGAATAACCATTTAAAGCAAATGACAGAGTAGAAAATTGTGACAGTACTTAAAAAATGCCATGTCCGTAATCTTACATGGACCAAATGGAAGGGCTTTTCCATTTTGAAGGCAATTTCATATGCAGAAACAATATACAATATATTTGAATATAAGAAAAATGAAATCGATAAGACGCACAGCTCTCGTGCATGTGCTAAAATGCAATATTTTCAGCGCCCTCAATTACACAACCGGCCTCCTTCTTACGCCTGCGCAGGGATGGCGAAATCAAGGTGGAATCATTACGATCGTGGTTGTCATCGGTATCGCAGATTCTGAGTAAGAGATTTAATTTTTATTTACTTGCGTTCCGAATTCTTATTATTCATCGTTTGCTTTATTTCTAATATGTGCTCAATTTTGTGTACCGTATTGCTCCATTGCCAGACTCTGCCTGGCTGCCAAAGATCAACAGAGCTCTATGCAGTGTATACGAAAGATTAGTTAAGAGATTGTAGTTGACATTGAATAAGACAGTTGCAGCTCTAATAATAACGACAGAAATAAATATTATCATTGTTTATTTATCTTACTCGAACGTTATGCCCTGATTAAGACATGAATATTAACGTTTCAAGACGAGTCTTTATGTAAGTTGAGCCAATCGAAAAATTTTTATTTTTGACGTCAAGTTCAAAAATTATTCAGACTTTCATTTCCAACTTCAATCCGTCTTTCGACGCGCATAAATTCTCAAATCATGGACCTGGCCTCAACTTTTTTGAATCGCTTATGCTAACACTGTTGTCAGGATCTAAATATACCATTTTCACCTTACGACACTATCAAAATTAGAAAGGACTTTTTTCACGTCTAATCAGTGTGGGGAACGTCATCTTTTAATTGGGTAATTTCCCGTTTCATATAATTCGTGTCCTTATAAGAGTGAAAATGGGATCAAATAAACTGTGATATCATGAATTTCGAACTGTCATAATTGGCGTTAAGCAGTTGTTACTTTGTGTCGCGTTTTAGAACGACCAACAGCTGTGATATACTGAACAACCAGGGACAGGTGCCACTCTCGCAAAAGGCACAGGGCATCTTTGCGATAGCGCTAAACTCCAAACAGTCAACATCCAACTATCTACACTGTGTGATCCCGCAGACGCACAACTTCGCCAGAGCGGACCCGCCAACGAGCTTGGTTCAGTACAGCGACGCGGACAACAGCCTTCGAACGTACATGTCGAACGGTGAGTTGACTTCTCGCACTTTTTATAATGGGGTTTTATGGAGAATGAGCCGGACCTTGTATTCCTACTTGATATTCAGCACTAAAAACGCATTCTCGTAAATAAGCTGTGGACTTCTTTTCGAGAAATTCAGGCTGATAGCCCTTCACTCTTTGAAATCAATCATTCATAGAGGATGCTCAAACATTCGTTAGCAATAAGATCAGGAGGGCGTACACAATCGTGTGGTGTTTAGCGCCTTTATCCCCTTCTTTCTCCCCTTTTCCGTATCTAACTCTCTCTTTTCATACTTGTTCCAAAACGAGCAAAACAAATAGCATACCCTCCCGAAGGTCAGTTTTTCGACAGGTACGTAAACGATACACCACACTTTTCCGGATTATGCTATAACACGCCATACGCGCATTCACAGCATACTGTAAAAAATCAACGCATGCGCGCGTGGCGTATTATAACGCAATCCGCAAAGTGTGACGTGCCAATAGCGTACATTTCGACATAATATAAACTCACATAAAATGCTATTAATAAACGATATTGTCATCGCGAGATTCAATCAAAATGCCCATAGTATAAGGAGTCGCCTTATTCGAGAAACCATCACTCATTTTGCTTTTCTGTGTTAATTCTTTGGATTCGCGAAATTTTTAAGCCAAATAATCAGCGGACATAAATATTATTTCAGCATACCAGGACTTTGTAAACAGCGGGACAGGGGGGTTGCCGCCGATAGATCCGAAGTTGATCGCGACCGACATCGTGTTCGTCGTCGATCAGACATTCTACGTTTCCGCCTCTTCGTTCGGCTTCGTGAGTTCATTTATATTGCATTTGATTGATTGTTGACCAATGCGCTATGCAGCGTCAAATGGAAAGGACAAATCAAAGATAACTATAAAAACCGATTTAGGGGTACTTCAAAAGTAAAATTACTGTTGATATTTTAGTAGTGCAGCATGTAGCAACACTTTTCGATCCCTCTCTATCTTTTCCTAATATTACAGAGCGTTCATACTATTGGAATGTCTATGATTTACGTCGCATTCAATTTCAGCTTCAAGACTTCATGCTCAATTTCCTCAGCCAGTTTACCATCGATCCAAGCCGGGTGCTCGCCTCGGTTGTCACATTCGATTCGGCGGCGAAGGACTCATTCCCCCTTTGGAGAGCAAATACGACCGCGGGATTACAGAGTGCTATCTACGGCCTAAAATCCGCCGGTTCGACCGCCTATGAATTCAATGTTCAGAGGTACTGTAATATTTAAGCGATCGCTTAACCAAAATAATGTTATCATTTTAGCGCGATTAATTACTTGCTTCAATACATTTTGACTCCAGCGCAAGGTCATGCCCCAGGCAAATCGGCTACGGTCATTTTCCTTGCTGCATCTCCAGCGTATGTTACTTGGAAGCTCCTTCTTCGTGTCGTTATAATTTAGATTCCTTTGTTTCTTCATCAGTTAAAAGTGTCGCATGGTGCACTAACAGCAGTCCATTGGAATTTACTTTGATCGATTGTTTAATCCTTTTTCTATCCCCATCGAAGCAGCTATATAACAGCCATACAGGCACGGCATCGCTATAGAAGAGCGTTGGTTGCTGAATAAGCACAACCCATTGTGTTCCTACAACATCCGCCCTCTTCCCCCTACTTAATACTAGCGGGTTGAACTGAACGATTACAGTAATTAGACAACCATGCCTTTCAAGTAGTTACAGTAATTATAAAATTAAAAATCAATCAAGCCAGAATTTCAGTGACGGAGAGTTTCGGGAACGAAGAATTAGCCGTCGTTTTTTCAGCCCAAATGATTGCCAGTTGCTCATAAACGCAAAATTTTCAGAGCCTCAATGACGACATATGACCAAATTGAACAACTGAACAGCATTGCAAGCGTCTACGGCATAGACTTTATCGACAATGGCGCTGCCAACAACTATCTCTTGCGCCTTGTCAACTTTAACCCTTACAGTGTCTTCCGCACGCAATTCCCCTCTTACCTCGTTTCTACCGAAAGCGAAGGCTCCAGACGACTCAGACTCTTCACTTCAAACGGTTCGTTTATTTGTGTATTAGTTGAAAGAAGCATTCGCTTTGGCAGAGTAAAGCCAAAATTTTGTTTTGCTCTAAACTTTTTCTTGAAGACTTTACCCAGCGACGAATGGATTGGTGTTTTGTAGCCAAAAATTTTGACGCTTTGTAGACAATCATTTATAGAAAAGATCATACAAATTAAGATTATTTTCATCACGATGAAGCATATCGTGCCCAAAATTTTGGTTCAAAGGGGTTTGAAGCTATGAACACTTTGTTTCATCGCAAATTCTATGCTTCAAGTCTTTACAATACCTCTTACAAATCGTATGCCAGAGTCTGAGATACATCAACACATCAAATAAATAGATATTTGCACAGTTACAAACCTTATTATTCAGTTAATACTTAACTCTTGATCAACTGTTCACAGCAGAAAATTCACTAGTTTTATAAGCTCGACTGAGCAACTAGGTTTACACCTTAGTTGCGATACTGCGTGCGGAATATTGAGCAACCCTATATTGACTGACGTGTCTACGACTGAAGCGTACAATTTTCATTGATATTTCAAAGATTTAGAGACAGAGCCTTGAACTATTAAAATGCCGATTTCACTGCCTATTCTTTCGTTCAGCTTACAACTACTACCTCAACAACCCGCCGGTACCGATCGCTTCAGTTCACTCGGATATAGCGATCATAATCGACAACACGCAATCGCTTACCCCTGCAATCTTCGCAAATGTATGTCATGATTTGCAATGGCAAATAAAATAATATTTAGATAGCACTAAATAGAATACACCATTTCGGCTTTAATAAGCATACTTAACTGATCAGAAAAGACGATTGCTCTATTGATTTGTCTTGAAAAGTATCCTCTTGTTAGGGAACACATCCTCTTGGAATTAGAGTTTTCTTATTAAAGTGGAAACGTTTTAATAGTAATATATAAATTAGATGTTAAATTACAGATCAAAACTTGGTTGATGAGCTATGTGCAAAAGTATTCTGTAACACCTACGCTGACGCAGTTTGCGGTGGTCTTCTATGACAACGGCGTGAAGAATACGGTCATCTATTTGAACTCTACAGAGAATTCCTACCAGCTGAACAATACGCTCAATAACCTGCAGTTTACCGCTTCCACTCAAACTGCGTTTGATCTCGCTGGGTTTGTTTCTTCTCCATTTGCTATCTTGTCAACAGTGATGCAACCTTAAAAACTTAGTTAAATAGTAACTAGAGCGGACAAAGATATAAATATTTTTGCTTTTTAAAAGCTAATTAAGAGCTGTCCGTTCAACAAAGTTAGCAAGTATAAAACTGAATGGTAACACTGCTTGTTAATATGGTGTAATATTTTAGCGCTCTCAGCTACGTCGCTACAAATATCTTCCAATCGTCTGCCGGCTACCGCGGCCGGGCCACCTCGCTCATAATCGTCGGTATTGCGCCCACGTAAGTTCTTCGTGACATTTTAATGCGCAAGTTAAGTGGTCATCACCGTGGCCGAACTTACGCCCCACCAAAATTAAATGATATCTGATTAGCGCTAAGTGCAGCAAGTGATTTTGTGTGTCGTGCATTGTGTCGTGTCAAGAGTACACATAATGGGATATAAAATCACTTACTGCGCGTAGCGCTCATTAAGGAAAGGTTTGAGAATATTATAAAAAGTTATTTACCGGAGTTAAAAGATTTAAGCAAAGCAGTCGGAAGAAGCAGCACTATTGGAAAAAATTAAGCATTCATAATTTTATAGGGAAAAGTCAGCACAAAGAAAAATCATAATGCAAATTTAGCAAACCTTTTTAATCCTAAACTGTCAATTTTGCTTTAATCCTTTCGCGCCAAAACCCTTTTGAGATGCTATTTTAAATAGTCAGCATTATTTATTTTGTATGAGAAAAAGCCGTGGCCGGAACTTACACCCTACCATTTTCAAACTGTTGCCTGATTGCGTTAAATGCAGTAGATGATTTCAATGCTCACCGTGTGCGTTGTCTGCGACGCACACGGTAAGTGTTAAAATCATTTAATGAACTTAGTGCTCGTCAAGGGAAGGATTACGGTAAGTTCCGGGCACCAGAAAAAGTGGGCTCAGTTTATAAATAATTATTTTTCATAAATGGCTTCAAAATAAGTCAGTGTATTAAAGTTGACGTTTCAGAGGGATGAAAGTCTGTGTCTCCTCAAATTTAGGCTTTCAGCTTTAGCGAAATTCAACCCAGGGGGGGAGGGATGACGTGAGGAGTATTAGGGGTGCACACTTCCCTCTCCATGTATCTGACTTGTACCTCACATTCGTCAGCCGGTGCTCACCTTTGAATCTAACTCTACTAATCGCTGTTCTTCTCCCTTTTCCAAAAGTACCTGCTGTTTGTTTCAGCGCTGCCAGCGACTGCCCATCGATCAACCGCATAGCATCTCAGTTTTGGGCGCCATCAACGTACACGCTTTATGGAATCGCGATGGGTAGTGCCGGCAGCGATCCTTCAACCTACCTGAGATGCGCTCTCAACAACCAGGCCTATTTGAGCCTAGCGACGCCGTTTGCTTCTCTCTCTGGCACAGTGTCTGAATCTCAGCTATCCTTTGCTGTTTCCTACGGTAAGCAAATAGCTACTTCAGTAGTAAATACTGATGCGCAACAATTCGCAATAGTAGTTGATACAAAGTATTTTATTAAACCATTTTCATTTCAGTAATGACTCTTTCGAAATCAAATAGGATACTATTCAAGTTAAATCAACATGAAAATGCCCTCTTTATACTGGAAAGTTTCCTGTTGAATTGAAAAAGTCCTTACTTACTAAAGTGAAAATGTTATATCTTTAAGGAAGAGCATTTAATCTAAGTTATAATTATTATTAACGGCAATAATTATGAATAAACCAATCAATGTCACATATTGCAGGCTATCAGACACATATCAACACTCTGAACTACACTATGCCGTATCCTCTGAGTACCAAGATGGTTGATTTGGTCTTCTTGATCGACCAATCGCCGTTGTCCCAATCCGCATGGCCCAACGTAAGTATAAATTTCAGCGATCATTTAAGTAACGGTCATAAAATATAATTATGCCAAATTTGAGCCAATTAATTCAAAATATAATGAATAAATTAGCATGGTGAATATTATTCAGTTCACTAGAGACAGTGTCAGTGTAGAAATTTGTGTAACTGGAGACTATGTGCAAATCGGAGATTCTGTGATCCCGTCCAATTGCACTGCACTATGATCGAGTTGAAGGTGTTGGGACAAAGCACACGGTTAATTCGGTAAAATGAGTCTTGGTCAGAGATTTTTGCATGCTTTTCAATCAGAACCTTTCAGATGCTTGTTTACTTTAGCAAGCTTATTTCGGAAAAACCTTCCCTAACTTTTCCTTCCCCGTTTTCTTTTGCGGAAGATTTTGTGGAATGTTGACTTTAAAATAAGCTTCGCATATTAAGTGCTCAGAAAAAATTTATCAGCAAAATTCAGTGAAATTAAAGTTGATAAATAATGTTTTAAATAAATTTGCTGAAGTATAAAAGCCCCTTGAATAGTTTTGATAGAAAAGTATGCACAAAATATAGACCATATCTTACCGTAATGAGATCACCAAGCGCTTTGTCGAGATAGCACTGCTTGGAGAGCATACCATAGCAGCGCCGACGTCTGAAACGGATCATGACCGAACAACTATCTTACTGATGCCCAACGTGTAGCGAATAATAGGCCGTCTAGCTAGTCGGCCCCTCACTTTATGCAGCAATCTTTTTAGATTACGCAATTCATCGCAAACTTCGTCGGGCAATTTACGATCAGCCCGCAGATGACGCAAGTCGCGGTGATTGGAGTGAACGAATTTGTCCATCCACGTTTCAATCTCAACACGTATAACAACAGCAACGATCTCAAATCGGCAATTCTGAACCTTCCACCTGGCATGGGCACCCTTCTTGAACCAGACATCTCAAGGTAATCCATCGCACTTCAAACTGAGTTATTCGCTAATGTAGTAGAATTTATAGAATTCCAAAATAAGAAACTGTTGAACTGGCTGTTTGGATTTCTTATCAAAACTCCTGAATTTTGCTCACTTAGGCTTAATAGCTGAATTCTCTGCCGAGACAAAGGTTAGGTATTTAAGGTGAAGTGACTACTAACATTCGTTCTAATAGAGTTTTTGGCAAATAACTGACCCATTTAAAACTTTTTTAGCGCTCTGCAATACATCGCAACAACGACGTTGTCCTATACAAATGGTCGGCGTCCCAACGTTCCAGCCGTTGTGGTCCCTATGATCGTATCTCAATTGTAAGTAGCATATGTTCATACTATAATGCGATTGCAGCAATGGGAGAAATCTATCATCTTATCCAAATTCAACGTACTGTGTAGTAGGACAGTTCACTGAATTTAGTGAATCAGTCTTAAAAACGGAATTAACGCCAGTAAGATGATGGCGGAAAATTGATGTATAGCAGTGACAGCTTTGCCTTTCACTTTTTTCTAAAAATCATAAAACAGAGGCAAGCAGAACTAGCATTCCAATCGTAGCAGTACTAATCTGTATGCACTGAATGCGTTCGTGGTAATTTCATTCCTTTTATCAAAGCTTACAGTTGCTCATAAAAATTAATTCTTTTTCAATGCACAAATATATTTTTCAGCCTCAATCCAGTTGACTCAAATGCAATTGCACTGATTAACGGACTTGCAAGGACATTCGGTATTAATCTCTACGGATACCAAGAGACCAACGACCAGCTACTCAGAATTGTTAAGGACAACGATTTTGCACTTGGTCGAGTTGGCAACCCCAGCCTTCTTCTCGATCCCAATACGCTGGCCGTCCGCCAACTTTCGAGCTTCATTTCGAACAGTACGCTGCTTCCATTTTCAACTTAAAGTCCAGCAGTGGACATTAAGTTTCATTCCCATCTCTGCCGCTATGCACAATTACTTGTCCATTGAGGAAAACCAAATGTTGAAATCTTCGCTTCTCAAATATTTGCATTCAGGAAGTGGATTCTACTGCAAAGCTTGTTTGTATTGCGAAGGGCTTATCTTGAATTGGCGCAAGATTCTGATTTCTTTACGACGACCGCGCGTGGAATGCGCAATTTTAGATTGTTAAATCGTGCTTTTAAAATTGTTTTATTTTATTTTATAAAATTAAAATAGACTGTTTAATCTTCACCATGCGGTCGTCATACTGCCGTCAATATCTAATCCCCAACTCGAGAGAGACCCTGAATGTGTTTGCCATCCATAAAGATAGCGAAGTAGCTGCAAAAACTTTTCACTTCAATATGTGACTATTTAAAGCAGATTCACCTTTTATAAAGATACATGCGCACCTTAATGCTTATTCGCGCAGACATACTACTGCTTTGAACTTTTGTCCTGGAGGCCTGTTTCATAAAACTATTGAGTGCTGAGATGCGAGAAAATGAGTTGTTATTCTACTCGAGTATCAAAGTTGCAAATGGTTGTGCGATGAGGTCAACACAGAATTGAGACTCAGTTCTTCATTACTTAACTTGCACTAGTCTTATAAAACAGAGCCCAGGGGCCTATTTCATAAGACTGTTGCAATTGCAGAGTTGCAGAGTTGCAGAATTGCAGGATTGCAAGTGCGGTGATTGGTCATTTTCCAGTTTTTTCCAGTTATTTCTGGTTTTTTGACCAATCGCCGCTGATGCAATTCTGCAACTCTGCAATTGCAAAAGTTTTATGAAATCGGTCCCAGGGGCGACAGATTGTCTGAGCGTAATAAATCTCTTTGTGCTTATTAACCTAGCCTACTGTTTGCGTGATCGACAATGTACATGTCCTCTATTTACTCAATTCCTTATTCGTTGTGACGTACATTTAATGCCGTTTACTCGTGTTTGGCTCACGTCTAATTTGTATCTTCTCCTTAGCAGTTGACATTTGTGTTGTCTAATAGCCTTTCCCTTTGTTTACGAATAAATTTACCCACTCATATGTTCAGTCTGTAACAATTATGGATTTAATGAGCATATGGTTAGGCAGGTGTATGCATAACCATACGTATATTATGCGTATGTCGATTGATTATGCATATGTAACAATTATACATACTATGCAGCTATTGCAGTTATGGAGTCTAGGATCTGGCGGTGCAACAGTATTTTCTTTTTAGGAGGAACCTTTTGTTTTTTCGCGCAATGGGGTGATAGGTTCTTGAAAAAGGTCACCTAGTCGAGAACCACTTTTTGGATTAGCATCGGATAGAGTGGGGAAATAAGAAATATGTGGGAAGCATCTTTTCTAGACACTCAAAATTTAACCCCCCAAAGCCGACTAATGCTCATCTCTAAACGTAACGAAATGGTTTTTTCTTTAGTCCCTCCATCTCTGCCGACGCCGTTGCTTGGTGTGAACGCAGACATAGTGTTCCTGATCGACGGCTCATCTGCGCTTACTCAGGCCGCATTCAATTCGGTAAGCAATTGCGCACATTTTCCAGTTCATTTGCCCTTATGAATAGTGAGTAAAGTATGCATCCCACCTCCGACCTGTTAAGCAGTGCACCAAAGGTGTAAGGGATACTCCGGTCGCCACTTGCTCTGATGAATTTACCACATAACCTACATCATATCTTATTTTTTTACTCTAAACTAATGATAGTATCTATCCATAATTTTTGTAATATTCTGATAACTTCCCTATAGACGATAAGTATTATCATTAATGCTCCGTGAACTATCACATATATTTTAACTCTTGTAGGCGGAAAGACATGAAATACCATAAATTGATGAATTATCAATGATTAGCTCTTAGGTGTGTGTTATGATACATACTCTTTCAATGAGAGTGATATTGATGACGATGTGTAGGACTTTATGACAAAACGACGAGTAGCAAAAAAGACGATTAGTCGATATTTTCGCCAAGTTCGACCGTTTTTCAGACCATTGCCTATATCAGCTCGTTCGCTACGGAGTTCCTCATTGACGTCAGACATACCCAGATAGCGGTGATTGTTTATGACAACTCACCGAGAGCATCGATTCTGCTGAACAGCGCATCAGACCAACAATCGCTGCAGGCTCGACTCAGAGGCTTGACTTGGCCGAATTCGGCTGTAACAAGCTGGGATCTAGCAGGGTAATTTTTTCTTAAAGTAGCGCTGTACTCTTGCGCCAACGTTATAACGTCCAGCAATATAAAAAAACTTCCATTTGGCGATGCGGTACGACTATATACACCATTTTCACTAAAATAGGGACACTTTCAATAGAGAATGAACGAGAAAGCTGCTTTCTAATTTTGAAATAGCCCTTTAAATTGTATAGTGCTCTTATGAAAGCGCAAATGGTTCAAATCCCGCCACAGTGCCTATTTCAAACGTATGCAAATAAAGTCGAAAAATAGTATATCCACCGAATAAAAAGGCAAATAAACAATTTACTATTTTTTGAACTTTTGAACTGTATTTACAATCAATTGATGAAAGGTATGAAAAAGCTTACCTATAACAATCATGTCAATTTTTTCTTTCCAATTCACAAAAAATTAGGGGACTCAAAGATGCTCATTGATGAACATCCGCTTATGAAACAAAACTTTTCAGCGCCATCAGCTATGTCAGCAGCACCATCCTGAGGAGATCGCAAGGTTGGCGAGAGCGAATTTCCACGAACGTCATCTTCGTCGGTATCAGCGATAGGTAGGTCATCGTAGTTTTGTATTAACATTGACAATTTAACATCAATCGTGCGTGATACTGAGCTATAAGTAAATTGGCTGCCAATCGCAATCAGCTCTGAAAGCACTCATACAGATAGATTCAGTATGCTTATAGGAGAGTGGAGGCGGAATTGAGTCGGCCACGACCAAATTTTTCCTTTGCCTTGCCTAACTCTAGCAAGGTGCACAAAATTCAAAAGAAGCTTGTCAAGCTTAAAAATTGAGGGTTTCCGCAAAAATTTCGGAGTTTTCGAAGTCTCTTCGTTTCTCGAACCGCACTCTTACACTTAATATATTGATATCAAATAAAAGAATGAAGAAGAAAAATTGCAGCATATCAACCGATTGCTCTGTGATCAACAGCCCACTACCGCAGAACGTGACTCGTTTTGCCGTGGCGCTGAACTCGCTGAATAGCACCCAGCAGTACCTGCAGAACTGCGCAGTGGCCAACGCACCCAACAGCTTCACTCGAGCGGACCCTCCCAGCTCACTGGTCCGCCGTAGTACCGCCGACTGGGATATCACTTACTTCGTCTCACAGTGTATGTTTTTTTCACTACATTCACATTTTACTTCAATTTTTCGATTTGTCAATTTTCATTGATCAATTTGGCTGTCTTATTTATCTGGCGACGGTATTCACACTGCAGTGTATTTTACGACAGGTTTTCCGTCTCTGTAAAGACGAGCATTTGAGATTTTAAAATACAGAAATTTTGCCTCTGAGCACAGCAATTTTGACTTGCGATGCTATAAAACAATCAAATTGGTTCACAACGTTAAAATAGAAGGGGAAAGCTTGTTCTTTCATTAACGGATCAACAATAATGGAACGAGTTCTCCGGCAGCTCTATCAGATGAAAGAAAATATTTTGAACGATTAGTTTGTAAAATTCTGCATCGCACCAAGGAGATATAGCAACGGTGTAGGTTTGAAACGGAATATACAAATTTCGCACCTCTAGAATGCATAATATAGCTTATTAGAACCCCCCACAATAACTGAAAAATGTGAGCACGACAGTATATGCGATGAGAGCCGAATAATATTAATATGATTAGAA